>NW_020868912.1:505644-508144 GCF_003789085.1 Penaeus vannamei
ATGTGAAACCAGTGAGAGTGACTTTGCATGTGAAACTGAATATGGGAAACTGACGACATTTCACACAATCACGCACTCATTCATTCTTGCACATGTACAGTGTTCAGTTAACAACCAAACAGGGAGTAGAGGAAGGGGTGGGGTCCGGGGGGGGGGATGGGAATTAGAGTAACCCCGGGAGGTAGATGTTGCTGTAACGTTTATGTGGTGTTCCTTTCTTCATAATTCTCACTTTCGTTCGGTCTTCTTTTTCTTCTTTCGTTTTTATTTGATCTTCCGCTTTGGATATGCCTGTCTGTTTCCGTCTGCCAGTCTGTCTGTCTTCTCTCTCTCTCTCTCTCTCTCTCTCTCTCTCTCTCTCTCTCTCTCTCTCTCTCTCTCTCTCTCTCTCTCTCTCCATTCTCTCTCTCCTCACTCACACCAGGCGTGTGATAAAGCCACGAACCGCATAAATTATTCCCCTTCAACATATCACAGGGAGGAAAAATATAAAGCATACTAAAGATGAAAATGCCCACACATTCTCTCCTTTTATGGAAGCAATGAAATAAAAAAAACACACAAAACAGGGGATGGGGAAACGAAGGACTGGAGGAAGGAGGAGAGGAGGAGGGGAGGTTGACACACTACACAGCACAGGGAGTGGGGTGGGTGGGCGGCCGAGGAGCTCTGGCGATTCCGAAATCAAATTACAGGATGAGCGAAGCTGGAATATTAGGTAGCGAGTGAGAATAGTTGATTGTCGAATGGCTGAATGCTACAGTTTCCGAACACTGTATCTGTTTTTTGAAATATACATGGTATTCCTAAGGCCCAGTAGAGCACCGTTACAGTACGAAGCTACTACGACTGGCGATCATGATTCAAATACAGTGATACGATTATGATAAAGCGGTTAAGGTGAAAGCATGGTGGGAATGAGATACAAGGAGCGAATAATGGAGTGTTCACCTCAATTCGCTGTCTCATCTCAATGAAGGACAGGAACGGAGGAGGGAGGAGGGAAAGGGTGAAAGAAGGAAGAGGGAATTGAGGAAGAGGGAAGACGAAAGTCGGAAGAGGGAGAGGAGAGAGATGAGGAGGCGAAAAAGAGAAGGAGGGAAAAGAGAAGACGAAAGAAAAGACTAAAAAAAGGGAGAGGAAAAAAAACGAGAGACTAGGGAAGAGGAAAGAGAAAAGTGGAATCAAGACTAGACTGAAATGAAGTACAAATAAATGGAATGGAGAAACACAGAGAACACATGCAAATTCCTTCTAAGAACGTTTTAACAATGTGTTCAGTATATCACTCGCACACAGCTGGTCCTCAGCCACGCACGTTACTGACATACGGAAATACGCACACATTAGTAATAGATAACAAAAATATAAATAATAATAATAAAAAAATTGAAATACAAAACAAAAGATAAACGACACAGAGTGCATCACGAATTGTTATAAACAAATTTTAACACAAAACGAGCGGACATAGGGATTACACCACTAAAATTTATTGATACCAGCTCTAGTGTACTCAATGTTACATAGTTTGAAATTATTTTGGCTGTCGGGCAGCGATAAATTGACCATTTACGCTAAAACCGATCGGAAATTGAGGTGGCGTTCCACATGTAGAGGGAAAGACAAATAGAGTGATATAGAAAATAGAGAGAGCGCGAGAGAGCGAGAGAGAGAGAGAGAGAGAGAGAGAGAGAGAGAGAGAGAGAGAGAGAGAGAGAGAGAGAGAGAGAGAGAGAGAGAGAGAGAGAGAGAGAGAGAGAGAGAGAGATGAAGAATAAGAATGAATGAGATATGAAGAGCGAGACAGACTGACAGAAAAAAGAAACAGATACATAGATAAAAAGAAAATGAACAAAACCAAAAACCAAGAATACAAGAAAGGCTAAAACCGTACTCTTTACCAAGGACGATGAACCGAATAATCTACTTCTCCCTAAATTTAGCCCAGAGTAATCTCAGAACCAGTAGAAGTTAATTCTAGATCTTATGCCCCCCCCCTCCCCCCCCCTCTTCCGTCTGTCTGCAAGTGAAGATGACTCAGCTGTGCAAAAGGTTGCTCTGTGAGTGACCTTCTCAGTTAAGGAAAGGAAATTATGCCCACAGGTAAGAGAGAGGGTCTTGTAAAGATAAAAAGTGCGATCTTTTTCTTGTTTTTTTTCTTTTTTTTCTCGAATTCGAGTTGTCTCCAAAATCATATCTGACATGATACGATAACTTTACAAATCTATGTCTCTTAATAACGTAGAGGGTTTGGTGAAAAATAAAAAGGGGGCTATCTTTTTCTTATTTTTTTTCTCTTTTTTCTTTTCAATTCGTTTAAAGTCCACCAAATCATCCCTAAAATGATACAATGACACACCATATCTCTGTCTCTTATTAACTTGTAAATTCCCTTTCGTAACTTCGTAACTTTTTCGAAATTTCTCTCAAAACAATTCACCGAATTAACACGTCATAACAATATACATAAATAACAAACTACAAATGCATTTTTCTG
>NW_020868912.1:513144-518144 GCF_003789085.1 Penaeus vannamei
GAGAGAGAGAGAGAGAGAAGAGAGAGAAGAGAGAGAGAGAGAGAGAGAGAGAGAGAGAGTGACAGAGACAGAGAGGAAGGGGAGGGAGGGAGAGAGACAGACTGAAAGACAGGCAGAGAGAGAGAGAGAGAGAGAGAGAGAGAGAGAGAGAGAGAGAGAGGAGAGAGAGAGAGAGAGAGAGAGAGAGAGAGAGAGAGAGAGAGAGAGAGAGAGAGAGAGAGAGAGAGAAAGAGAGACAGAGGGAGAGGGAGAGAGAGAGAGACAGACAGACAGAGAGACAGAGAGAGAGAGAGAGAGAGAGAGAGAGAGAGAGAGAGAGAGAGAGAGAGAGAGAGAGAGAGAGAGAGAGAGAGAGAGAGAGAGAGAGAGAGAGAGAGAGAGAGAAGAGAGAGAGAGAGAGAGAAGAGAGGAGAGAGAGAGAGAGAGAGAGAGAGAGAGAGAGAGGAGAGAGAGAGAGAGAGAGAGAGAGAGAGAGAGAGAGATAGAGAGAGAGAGAAAGGTAAGAGAAAATATAACCCAATCTAACGAAAGGCGAACAAAGAGCGAAAAACGGAGACGCCACCGAAGCGCATAACGTAGAATACCGACCGCACAGTAGAGAGGAGTGGCCAGTGCAATAGCATGCGGGAGTGTAGATGGTAAATTTAGACGTTGCAGCCCCGACGTGCAGCATTGCATGAAAATGAAAAGGCACCGCTGTCTGTATGTGAGAGAATGCACCTCCGTTTGAAAGTGGATGTAAAAGGATTGAGTGCACGCCGGTGTCAAAAGTCCAGGGCTGCGTGAATGCATGGCGGATTTTTTGGGGCGTTCATGTTTGTTCAGATATTGTGAAGGTATGCTTGCTCGCTGGCAGTTTGTGTACAGAAGGGTCGAGGTAATGTGAGAGGATGTGTATCCAAATGTGATTCTGGGAGATTTGTTGACGGCAGATGAAAACAAAGCAAAGACAAATATGATCTCGTGAATACATAAATATAAAGCACAACATCGGAGCGTGAAGATATATGTGAAGAGGAATGTGAGGTAGTGTGTGGCATCGCAGCGTGTACTGGAGAGTGAGATGTATGAGGACTGAAATGAGTAGGAGAGAGACAGGGGAATGTGTCGGGAACATGAGACAGGAATCCGAAGAAATCGGTCGAGAGGAGGGTTTGAGGGGGGGGGGGGGTAGAGAGAGGTACATGATATAGGAAGGAGGAATGGAAGAGAGAGAGAGAGAGAAAGAGGGGTTATGCAGATAAATAGATGGCTAGATATATATCGAGAAAGAGTTTTATACAGATGTATATATTTGCATGTATGTATATACATATAATATATAATATATATAATATATATATATATATATTATATATATATATATATATAATATATATATATATATATATATGTATATATAATATATATATATATATATATATATATATATATATATATATATATATATATATTATATATATATATATATATATATATATATATATATATATATATATATAGTATATATATATATATATATATATATATATATATAGAGAGAGAGAGAGAGAGAGAGAGAGAGAGAGAGAGAGAGAGAGAGAGAGAAGGAGAGAGAGAGAAAGAAAGAAAGAGAGAGTAACAGACAGACAGACAAAGACAAACAGACAGAAACAGAGACAGACCCACAGAGAAAGAAACACACACACACAGAAGACAGAGAAAGGGGCAAAATAGTCCTGCCTAAGGTGACCGGGCGATCACACAGCGTGAGGGATGAAGCGTGGGAGTGCCATCAGCAGGTGCCACTAGCATGTCAACCTCATCCTCGTGTGTTAGAAAGAAGCATTAGGAACATTCGCAGACAAAAGGATGCCTCACATCACGCCACGCCTCGAGGCAGCGCTACGTGATGTATAAAAAAGCAAGAAAGAAAAAAAAAAAAGAAAAATATGACTCACAAGTCCTAAGCTTTCAAGGATCGAGTAAGTGTGTGGTTTAGCATAAGGATATTAAGTGACTTGCGAAAGATTGCCGAGCGATGACACGGCGGAGCGATGCCGGGTTCAAGGGGGCCTCCGAAAGTTGGGCGTTCGAGCTACTGGTATGAGGGACCTCTTGGGTGACGCGGGTTGGGGTTATTTTGGAAATAACGGCTTGGTTTCTCTCTTCTTCGTTCTCTCTCTCTTCTGTGCCTGTCTGTGTGTCTGTCTCTGTTTCCCTCTATTTGCCTTTCTCACTCTTTCTCTCTCTGTCTGTGGTCTACATCTCTTTCTCTCCTCTCTCTCTCTTCCCTCTTTCTCTCTTCTCCCTCCCCTCTCCTCCCTCTCCCTCTCCCTCCTCTCTCTCTTTCCCTCCTCCCTCTCTCTTCCCTCACACTCTCTCTCTCACTCTTTCTCTCAAAACTCTTTAGAAGGTGGATACGTATTTATTTTTCAGTTATCATTTTCTCTCTTTTCGTGACGTCATTCTGAAGCATACCAACACATACCAGGATATATGTCTGATATCAGTTCAGGTGGACTGATTATCGCTGAGTAACAAGCCCTTCGTTAATGGCTCTTGTGTTAATGAAGTCACTCTGGACACGTATGCATTCAAAGGACACATCGGAATGTGCTGCGATCAAAGCCTATCATTTCCTATATTTTCATTTTCATAGATTTTCCTATATTCATATTTTTTCACAGATTTTCCATTATTTTCATTTTCACAGATTTTCCTTCTTCTTCATTTTCACAGATTTCCTTCAATCTTATTTTCACAGATCTTCCCATAGTTTCGTTGTCACATATTTTCCTATATCTTAATTTTCACAGGTTTTCCTATATTTTCATTTTCGCAGAGTTTCCTATATATAGATTTTCACAGATTTTCCTATATTTTCATTTTCCCAGATTTTCCTATATTTTCGTTATCATAGATTTTCCTATATTTTGATTAGCAAAGATACAAGTCCGTACTGCAAGCCAACAATATTCACGAGGCTTTACATGTCAGTGCAAAGCGAATTCCAACCCAGAGAGGACGAAGACAAAGGTGGAGAAAAAGAAGAAAAGAAAAAACAAGCGATAAGGAACAGCATAAATACACACAGAATCTTTCCCACATAGCCATCTGAACAGCATTGTGGACAGCAAGGACAGTCTCATGCATCGCCTAGTCATGCTGGCATCATGCATCAAGGCATGGCGGCGTTCCGGCACCATTGCACCGAGACTCTATGGCACCATTGCAACGAAAATCATTAGCGGCCAAGCGCACAATAGCCCCCCCCCCCCGTAGTCAGTCATTGCCCACGCATGCCTCGTGACGTAGGAAGGGCAGGAATAAGTGTTGCTTCTGTCGCTTTTGTTATCTGGGGGAAAAATGATATAAAACGAGTGGATGTCAGCCATCGGAAGCATTTCGAGCATCCTCTCCCGATATTTCCGGTCGTGTCATCTCCCGCCAGAAGCAGGACGCGGGATTACTCGCCGCCCGCGCCATCCTCCCCCCTCCCCGCCCGCGCTCGGGTTCGCTGGAGCCGAAAACTGAACAACATACTTATGTAGTGTTATGCACGCTCGCGCACACACACACATACATATGTGTATATATATGTATATATATATGCACACACGTTCATATATATTTTTATATATACATATACATATATACATACATAGAGATGCCCACGCATACGCAAACACACACACACACACACACACACACACACACACACACACACACACACACACACACACACACACACACACACACACATACATATATAATCTCAAGTGCTTTTCTTTTCTGAAATCCTAACTTCAACAGCGAGGCTACTCAGAGTTTTCGAAGTTACTTACTTCATCATCAGCACTAAAACAAAAGCAGAACCACACACACAAAGAAAAAATGGCAAGAAAAACAACATTGCTTAGAAGTGGATAGTAATAATATAAAGGGATATACAGGCAATCTACAAGGGTAGTTATTTGAAATAAAGAAATTGCAGTTAAACAAGCGAAAGAAGATAACGGTAAAACAATGAAATTAATGACATATTAGAAAGTTTTAACAGACATAAACAAAAGAGAGAATAGGAAATGTAAACCATTGTAATAATATTATTTGCAGTTATTGCGTATGTTATGGGATGTCAGTTGTATTAGNGGACCTTAGAGAGAGAGAGAGAGAGAGAGAAGAGAAGAAGAAAAAAAAGAAAGAAAGGAGGGAAAGAAGGAGGAAATGAAGAAGGGAGAAAGAGGAAAGGGGGGAGGAGAAAGAAAGAAAAAAGAAAAGGGGAGAAAAAAGGGGAAGAAGAAGAGGGGAAAAAGGGGAAGGGGAAAGGGGAAAGGAGGGGGGAGAAAAGAAGAGAGAAGGAAGAAAGAAGAGAAGGAGAAGAAAGAAAAAGAGAGAAGAAGGAGAAAAGAGAGAAGAGAGAGAGAGAGAGGAGAAGAAAGAAGAGAAAGAGAGAGAAAAGAAGAGAGAGAGAGAAAGAGAGAGAGAGAGAGAGAGAGAGAAAGAAGAGAGAGAGAGGAGAGGAGAGAGAAGAAGAGAGAAGAGAGAGAAGAGAGAGAAGAGAGAGAGAAGAGAGAGAAGAGAGAGAGGAGAGAGAGAGAGAGGAGAGAGAGGAGAGAGAGAGAGAGAGAGAGAGAGAGAGAGAGAGAGAGAGAGAGAGAGAGAGAGAAGAGAGAGAGAAGTTCAGGAACCGGACAGACAAAAAAAGAAAAAAAAAAGAAGATAGATGATAGAGATAGAGAGATAGACAGAGAAAGAAGAAGAGAGAGGAGAAGGACAAGAGAGAGAGAGAGAGAAGAGAAAGATGTAGAACTTAGGAATAAAAAAGATAAAAGATGCATATTGTTCTGGGAGAAATCTCTGTTCTGAGACCCGGATATATTAGCCGCTCTTCGGAGACCTAAAACTCTTATTCGGATATCTGCGGGCGTGTATGTGGATATCGAGAGGCTCTTGGTGGAATGAGTCTATCCATCTGTTATCTATCTATCCATCTTCCTATATGCAGTGGGAGGTAT
>NW_020868912.1:523144-525644 GCF_003789085.1 Penaeus vannamei
GCAGGCCAGGATAGAATGGAAGGAGGGATAGGGAGGGAAGGAGGAGAGGCAGGACAGGGAGGAGAGAGGAAAGGGAGGGACGGTGGGACGGAAGGAGAAGAAGAAGGGAGGTAGTAATGGATAAAGAACGGAGGGTAGAGAAGGAGAAGGAGAGGGAGAGGAGGATGGGAGATAAAAGAGAGAAAAGAGGGAAGGGGGGAAGGAAGGAAGAGAAAGAGAGTGAGTGAGGGAGACAGAGGAGTTAGGATGGGATAGGATGGGAGAAAGGGAAGGAAAGAGAGGAATAGAAGAGAGGAGTGGAGAGAGGGTAAGGTGGAAGGAGGGAGGGAGAAGGGACGGAGGTATGGAAGGAGGGGGAGATGGAGGGAGGGGAAACGAACGAGAAGATGAAGAGAGAGGAGGAGAAGGATAGAGTGACCGAGGGAGGGAGGGAGAATGAAGAAGGAAAAAGGAGTAGAAAGGACAGAAGGAGGAAGGGAGAACGATGGAAGGAGAAAGAGAGGGAAGGAGGGAAGGAAGGACGGAGAAGGAGAGGGAGGGGGTGGAAGGAGAAGCAGGAGGAGGTAGGAAAGGAGAGCGAGAAACGGAGGAAGAGTGAGAGAAAGAAGGGAGGAAGGGAGAGAGCCTGGGATAAAGACGAAGGGAGAGAGTGGGAAGGAGATAGAGGAAGAGAGAAACAAACGGTTGGAGCGAGGGAAAAGGATAAAGAAAGAAGGAAAAGGAGAAAGGAAGAGAGAAAAAAAGTAGAAAAGTGGAGAGACAGAACGAAAGAGAAAAAGGATACAAAAACAAAAGGACAAAGGACGGAAAAGAGGAAGAAGGAGAAGGGAAAGACACATAAAGGAGAGGAGAGAGATGGAGAGAAAAAAAAAGGAGGAAGAAAGGGGAGAAGTGAAGGAATGAGAGAAAGAGAAGAATGCGGGGAGACAGAAAGCTGAAGAAGAAACTAAAGAGATGGAAAGAGGAATTTGAAAAGGAAGAAAAAGAGACAACACAGGCAACCAACTAGAAAGATAGATAGCTGGAAAGAAAGGGAGACAGACAGATAGATAGAGAGATAGAGAGAGAGAGGAGAGAGAGAAGAGGGAAAAAAGATAGATAGAGAGAGAGAGAGAGACAGATAGATAGATAGATAGATAGATAGATAGATAGAGAGAGAGAGAGAGAGAGAGGAGAGAAAAGAGAGAGAGAGAGAGAGATAGAGAGAGAGAAGAGAGAGAGAGAGAAGAGAGAGAGGAGAGAGAGAGAGAGAGAGAGAGAGAGAGGAGAGAGAGGAGAGAGAAGAGAGAGAGAGAGAGAGAGAGAGAGAGAGAGAGGAGAGAGAGAGAGAGAGAGAGAGAGAGAGAGAGAGAGAGAGAGAGAGGGAAATTAAGATAATGATGACGAGGAAGATAATTAAGACAATAAATATAACAACAACAACAAGGTGATGATGCTTATGTAAACAATAATAATAATAACGATAATATTAATAATAACATCAACTAGAAGTACTAAAAAATATTTCCGCAAGGCAATAGCGATGATGCAATAAAAATATTCTTAGAAAATTACATTAAAATTACCCTTTTTCAAGTACATTGGTTACGTCTATGTTTCCCTATCTTGCAATGCTAAGAATCATTTAAATAATCCCTGGATCCGGATTACCACCAAAATATACTCGCTTTTTAATTAGGTTAAGACGCACTTCTGGTTAGAAAAGTTAATTAAAATATTTTCGTAACTTTTTTTAGTTATCTTACTAACCATCTAACCAAAATTATTTACTTGAAAATCCTCCTGATTAAAAAATCAATGAATCAAAATATATTCCATATGACTGCGGACTTAGAGTCATATCATTTTGGTTTAAGATGAGTGATGATTAACAACACGAATATTAAAGGAAAACACACACACAAACACACGCACACGCACACACACACACACACACACACACACACACACACACACACACACACACACACACACACACACACACACACACACACACACACACACACACACACACACACGATCGCATCATATTACGAATCTATGATAATCTTATCCTGACTCTTTTATTACCATTACCATTATTTCCATTATTGTTACTATTACCATTTTTTCATTAATATTAGTATATTATTACTATCCTTATCAGTAATTTGACCGTAGTCGGAAAGCAGAGAGAGAGAAAGGAAGGGGAAGGAGGCTAAAAAAGAAAAGGGAGATGATGAAAGGGAAAGCGAGGAGAAGGGAGGAAAGGAAGAGGAAAAGGGAGACGGGTAAGGGGGAATGGAGGAGGAAGGGAGGAAAGGAAGGGGAAAGAGGCTCAGAGAGAAAAGGGAGATAAGGGAAGGAAAAAAGAGGGGAAATGGAGGGAGTTTATGAAGAACAGGGATATGGGTAAGGGGAAAGGGAGGGGAAGGGAAGAAAGGAAGGGGAAGGAGGCTCAAAGAGAAAAGGGAGATAGAGAAGGGAAAGGGAGGAGGAAGGGAGGAAAGGAAGAGGAAAG
>NW_020868912.1:530644-535644 GCF_003789085.1 Penaeus vannamei
TGATACATCAACATGTACTGATGCTAATAATATAGATATAATTCGGTAGTTATTGCTATGTTTTTGTTGTTGTTGTTACTGTTTTTATTACTACTGTTGTTATTATCTTTTTTGTTTTATCATCATTGTTATTGTTATCTAATTACTAATATTGTGTTATTATCGTTTTTGTTTTATCATCATTGTTATTATCATTATCATTACTAATATTGTGGGTATCTTTTCAATACTATTGCTATAGTTGAGATTATGGTTATTATGCTTTCTCATTATTACTATTATCATTATCATTATCGTTGTGATTAATAGCGTTCCCATCCTTTTCAGTATTGTTATCATTACTATTGCCATTGCCATTGATATCAATGTTATTGTTGTTATTATTGTTATTATCAGTATTATTATTATCATTACTAACATTTTTGTTGCTGTTACCATCATAATCATTATCCCTGTTGTCATTATTTTCATCTTTGTTACCACTACCATTATCACTACCATTACTGCTGCCATTGTTCCCATTACTCTTTTTATTCTTACCATCAACATCATTATTTTGTTATTGGCATTTTAAGCTTCTCATCATTCTTCCTTCATCATATACAGTCACCAATTAACACAAGGTACAACACAGAATATTCACATTATACTATACATTAATTTACGACCGAATCAGGATATATTGTTATGGCACCGTATAGAGATATCTGTATATGAAAAAACGTACTTATCTACTTATCTATATATAACTATGAACTTGTATCCATACATGTCTATCTATTACTATCACTGCTTGTTGTGACTATTACATAATTAAACAATGCAATTGATCACAGCTATACAGTGGTTTTATTCAGTTTTACACTATAATTCTCTAGAAATGAACCACAATATCATGTTAATATTCATATAGAGGTAGAAATATTACGTATATCATATCTCGCTATAAACATCATTAAGTTCACCATAATCACCACACTAATTAGTAACAGGGGCTCTAATCATCACTATAACAAGTGTCGTAAAATTCAAAATAAGGATTGCCATTAAAACTGAAGCACCATAAACCGACTTCATTATGATGGTTATCAATATATGCATCATAAAGTAACACCATATACATACACATCAAAATTCCAAATGACAGAAACCAAAAACATACTTTCTTTTATACATTTAATATTCTACATTATTTTTCATCACACTCACCATATCTTCTCATGCCATTCTCACAACTACAGACCAGACACTCATGACCATCCTCACTACAAAGTAAATGACACAAAACCACTAAAAATGACACAAGAACATGACGAAGTGGGGTGGGTTGTTATATAATGGTATAAGACTTTAGATATGTTATGAATTATAACTTAGATATAACAAAATATAAAAGATGCAAGATATAAAGTACAAGATATACGATATTGAATATAAGGTATAATATATAAGATTTGCAGTATAAGAAATAAGATATAAGATACATAAGGTGTAAGATATAAGATCTAAGGTATAAGAAATAAAATGTAAAATTTACGATATTAGATATATAAGATGTAAGATATAAGATTTAAGATATAAGAGATATATGATACGATATGTAGGATACACGGTATAAGATATACTTAGGAAGGAGACAGATAGGGGGCAGACGAGAGGTGAAGAGAGGAGAGATAAGGATGACTGGGTAAATGAAAAATAAAGATAAATGAGGGAGAGAAAGATAGGAGCTTATGAGAAAATTGGAAAAGGGGGGGAAAGAGTCTGGCTGGAAAACGAAAGATAACATAAAAGGAAGTGAATGGAGAAGAAGGGAAGAAAGAGAGAATAGGAGAAAATAAGGGAGATAAAAGAACGGGGAAGGAGAGAAAGGGAGGGAGCGAAAAAGGAAAGTGGAAACGAAGAAAGTACATATGAAAGGAGAGACAGAGAAAAAGAAGAAAGGAGTGGGGAGAGAGCCAGGAAAATGAAAGAGAGATAGAGATAGAGAGGAAGAGAGACCAGGACACACAGAGAGAGAGAAAGAAAGAAAGAAAAAAGAGATAAAGAAATAGTGAGAAAGAGAGAGAAAAAGAGACCGAGACAGAGACAGAGAGAGAGAAAAAGAAAGAGAGAGAGAGAGAAATAATGAAGAAGAGAGAGATAGAGAGGAAGAGAGGCCGAGACAGAGCAAGAAAGAAAGAAAGAGAGAGAGAGAGAGAGAGACCGAGACAGACAGACAGAGAGAGAGAGAGAAAGAAAGAAACGTGAGAGAGAGAGAAATAGTGAGAAAGAAAAATAGTGAGAAAGAGAGAGAGAGAGAGAGAGAGGCAGAGACAGAGATAGAGGGAGAAGAAAAAAAGAGAAAAAAGAAAGAGAGAGAGAGAGAGAAGAGAGAGAGAGAGAGAGAGAGGAGAGAGAGAGAGAGAGAGAAGAGAGAGAAGAGAGAGAGAGAGACCAAGACAGAGAGAGACACAGAGAGAAAGAAAGAGAAATAGTGAGAAAGACAGAGAGAGAGAGAGATAGTGAGAAAGAGAGAGAGAGAGAGAGAGAGAGAGAGAGAGAAAAAGAGAGACGAGAGAGAGAGAGAGAGAGAGAGAGCAGGGGGGGGGGGATGTTGCGAGTGCATGGTATGGAGACCTTCCATGCACACCAGTTAGGGTAATTACCGTCATAATGAACCTTAATTATCGAGGGCAAAGTGCTGGTCATTAAGGAGGGCTTATGAGAACCATCCCGTGTGCTAGGAGGGATAGGAGGAGGGGGGGGGGGAGAGGGGGGGGGGAGGCGGGGGTAGGGGTGCTACCTCTTTATCTCTTTCTATCTCTTTTTCTCTCGTCTCTTTTTTCTTAGTCTTTTTTTCTCTCTTTCTTTTCCCTATGTTGGGTATAGGGTAAGAAGGAGGAAAGAGGAGGAGGAGGAGGAAGAGGAGGAGAAAAGAGGAGAGGATGAAGAGAAGAAGAGGGGTAGGAGGATAAGGAGGAAGAGGAGATAAAGAGGAAGAGGATGAGGAGAAGATAAGGAGGAAGAGGAGGAGGAGGAGGAGGAAGTAGAGGGATGGGAGAAGGTAAGGACGTGGAGGAAAGAAGAGGGGTAGGAGGAGGTGGAGATAAGGAGGAGGAAGAAGAAAGACGAAGAATAAAAAGAAGAGGACACCCCCCCTTCTCCCCTCCCCCCTCCACCCCTTCCCCCTTCTCCACTCCCCCCTCCACCCCTTCCCCTTCTCCCCTCCCCCCTCCCCCTTCTCCACTCCCCCCTCCACCCCTTCCTCCCTTCCCCCCTTCCCCCCTCCCCCCCCCCTTCCCCCACCTCCCCTACCCTCCCTCCTTCCCCCCCCTTCTCCCCCCTCCCCCCATCTGAAGCATATCGGATTGATGCGTGAAACAATATGACTGGTATGCTTCGACGTGACGAATTTTTAACGAGGCGGAGCACCGTCCTATTCCTTCTACCTCCCCCCTCCCCCCCTCCTTTCCCCTTTCCTCCCTACGCTCATCCCTCTTTCTCTCTCTTTTCTCTTTTTCTCTTCTTTTTTGTCTCTTTCTCTTTATCCCCCCTTTACCTTTTCCCCTTTCCTCCTCACCCCTACCCTCACCCCCTCTCCCCCTACCCCGTCTTTCCCCTTTCCCCCTCCCCTCACCCTTCGCTCCTCTCTCCCCCCCCCCCACTTCTCCTGATCCCTCCCCCTCTCCCTCCCCCCTCCCCTTCCCCTACCTTCACTTTTTGTTGCAATTTTAGGCTATTAATGAAGTAAAAATATGTTTTTTGGGTTTGGAGATAGGTGAGGTTGGAGGGAAGAGGGGGGGGTAGGTGGATAGAGGTTTCTATCTTGTTCTGTTTGCTATCTATCTGTTTATCTATCGACGTAATGCCCTTCTCATTTGTGTCTTTCCCTGAGAAATTTTATTCTTCTGTTTACTTTGACTGTCTATCTATGTCCCCCCTTTATCTATCTATCTATCCCTCACCCGCCTCTCTCTCTCTCCCTCTCTCCTCCTCCTCTCTCTCCCTCTCCCCCTCTCTCCCCACTTTCTCCCTCTCCCCCCACTTTCTCTCACTCTCCCCACTTTCTCCCTCTCTCTCTCCACTTTCTCCCTCTCTCCCTCCCTCTCCCTCGCCCTCTCCCCACCCCTCCCTTCCTCCCACTCGTCCCATCTCACTCTCCCTTGTCATTTTTTTTATAAGGATACCCTCCTTAACGCCACCCCTCCCCCCCCACTCCCCCACCCTCCCACCCCCCCCCACCCCAACCCCACCCCCAACCGACAAAATTTGATACGAATGATTTGGAAATGATTCAGAACCTGTGATTACACCCACGATGAGGGGATTCGGCGTTAGATAGACGATCCACGTCCCTTTCCCTCCCCTTCCCTCTATCCCCTCCCCTCTCTCTATTCCTTTCCCTCTCGCGTCCCCTCTCCTCTCTATCCCCTCCCTCTCCCTCTATTCCTATCCCTCTCGCCTCCCTTCCCCTATCCCCTCCCCTCTCCTCTCCTATCCCTCTATCCTTTCCCTCTCTCCTTCCTTCCCTCTATCCCATTCCTTCTCTTCTATCTTTTCCTTTCTCCTCTCCTCTATCCCTTTTTCTCGCCTCCCCTCCCTCTATCCCTCTCCCTCTATCCTACTCCCTATCCCTTCGCCTCCCCTCCCCTCTATCCATCTTCTCCCCTCCATCCCCTCTCCCTCGCCTCCCCTCCTTTCTATCCCTTCTCCTCTCGCCTCCCCTCGATCCCCTTTCCTCTATCCCTCTCCCTCGCCTTCCCTCTCCTCTATCCCATCCCTCTTGCCTCCCTCCCCTTAACCCCCGTCTACCTGTGCTACCCCCTGTCTTGTGGACCTCCCTCCCTCCCTCCTCCCTCACCCAATTTTATTCTATCTTCCCTTCTCTCTCTCCTTCCCTCCATTATCAGTCTATCTCTATTCCTACTTCGACCCTACTATACCCCTTCTTGGCCTATCCTCTTCTCTTTATATCCTTATCCTGTTGTCTTTTTCTATCTTGTTGTCTTTATTCTATC
>NW_020868912.1:545644-548743 GCF_003789085.1 Penaeus vannamei
AGAGAGAGAGAGAGAGAGAGAGAGAAAGAGGGAAAGGAAGAGAAGAAGGAAGATTATTAGCAATGATACATAAATAGATATATATCTTATATTCATTCGTTGACAATGGAAGTTATCGCGAGAACCTTCTTATCTCCATTTATTTTTTATTTTTTTGCAAAGATAGGGGGGATAGGGGGAATGGGGGGGGGAAAGGGGAGAGGGAGGGGGGTGGAGGGGTGTCAGACCATCCCGTAACAGCCTCACGAATGGGTTCAGGCTACGTCCATCAACCAGCTAATGGGGAAGACCGACCCATTAGGAAAAAAGTTGGGTCCGTGCGAATTAACACGGTACAATTTTTTTTTTTTTTTTTTTTTTTTTTTTTAGGGGGGGGGGGGGTAGTGGGTTGGTGTGGGGACGTTTAGTGAAGGTAGGAGGGAGTGATGGGGAGGGATGAGGTACAGAAAGGGGAGGGGGAGGGGGAAGCGAGGAGGGTTGGGGTGGAGAGGTGGGGAGGGATGAGGTACAGAAAGGGGAGGGAGGTAGGGGTATGGGAGGGGGAAGGGGAGGAAGGTGGGAATAGGGAGGAGAAGGGGTGGAGTGGGTAAGAATGAGGCACAGGAAGGGAAGAGGAAGGAGGGATAGGAGGAGACCGAGTAGGAGGGTTGGGCAGGGTGGAGAGGGAGGAGGAGGGGAATTAGGGGGAGGGGAAGAATAAGAAGACTAACAGGTTTTTGGGGAAAATTTCTCGTTGGGTGATGAAGATGGTATAAAGTTTATGAGTATATAAACTTTTTGAACTTTCGCACATAATGTAGTGTGCAGAGTACGTGCATAAAATTATTCTGGTCCATTTAAGAATTTTCCTTCGTTGATGAAGGACTATATGAACATGTATATTCTGAAAATTAATAAATTTGATGCCTATCCAATGTAAGCATATATATATATATATATATATATTATATATATATATATATATATATATATATATATATATATATATATATATATATATATGCCTATGTATATATATGTATATAGGCATATATTTATACATACATACACACATACATATAGATTATATATATAGAGAGAGAGAAATAGATATAGACATAGATATTCCAATACACCCTTATATTTCTTTATAACCAAACATAAATGTATATAAGTAACACCTACAACACCCATGTACACCTTAAAACAAACCCTTTCTTCTTCCCCTCCCCCCACCCCCTACCTCCAACCACACCCTCCCAACCTCCACCCCCACCCCCAACCTCCAACCCCCCACCCCACCTCCAACTCCAATCTCCACCAACCCAACCCCAACCTCCAACCTCCAACACCTCCCCCCAACCTCCAACCCCCACCCCCACCCCCCCCCCAACCTCCAACCCCACACCCCTACCCCAACCTCAACCCCCCTCCAACCCCCCCCCAAAAAAAAAAAAAAAAAACTTTGTTGTCGATTTAGTAAAGACAGCTCTATACTCTCTCTCCTTAAAGACTCAATTCCTGGTTCAACACTCCTTCAAGATGCATTGATGTTGTTAAAGAAGGCCTTCTATTTATCTATTTATTTTATTTATTCTATTTCATCTATTATCATTATTATTATTATTATTTACAATGACTCTAGGTTACTTCGAACTAGTGTTTTTAATGCTATTACTGGTGTATTATTATTATTTATTTATTATTATATAATATTTATTTATTTATTCACTGATATACGAATGATGTTACCTGTGGACACTACTTATACTAATATTGATATAATTGTTATTAATTCTGCTATTGTATGATGTAATTATTATTATTATCATTATTATTATTATTTTATTATTGTAAGATAACTCTGATATTGGTATTATTATTTTTCTACTTCAAATTTCTCTTCTTTTTGCACCTCTTTTCCCTATATATATATATATATATATATATATTATATATATATATATATATATATATATATATATATATATATATATATATATATATTATATATATATATATATATATATATATATATATATATATATATATATATATATATATATATATATATATACATATATTATATATATATATATATATATATATAACTATATATATATATATATAATATATTATATATTATATATAATATATATAATATATATATATACATATATATAATATATATACATATATATATATATAATATATATATATATATATATGTAATACATATATATATATATATATATATATATATATATATATATATATATATATATATATATATATATATATACTTATCTCTCTCTCTGTCTCTGTCTCTGTCTCTCTCTCTCTCTCTCTCTCTCTCTCTCTCTCTCTCTCTTTCTCTCTGTCTCTCTGTCTCTGTCTCTCTCTAACAAGAACACAACTGTATATGTATTATTATATAATAACTACAAAAACATTATGTTCTCAGTCAATTAGAATATATAAAATAACAAACCCTTTAGCTTAGGACAACTGGAAACTTTAATATTTTTCCCAATATTAGACGTAGCGAAAACTGAATATCTATTTTCATAAACATAGAATATGATAAAACTGAATATCTATCTTCATGTAGATATGTAGAATATACATAAAAATAAATATTGTAAATTGCTTGCGCACCCTCTCTGTGTTCACGAATGTCAAGCACTTATTTTATATTTTTTCTCTGATTCTGTTTATTTCTTTCTCTCTCTCTCTCTCTCTTCCTCCTTCTCCAACATTAGCACAGTTACATATGTATTATTATATGATTACTATGAGAAATAAATTACCATACGGTTTTCCATAATGTTCTCAGTCATTTAGGATATATAAAACAACAAACCCCACGTTCCTTGTCTTAAAAACAAAAACAAAATCTAACGTATTACTGAATTCCAATCTTCGTATAGAATTTAGAATATTAGAAAAATAAACATTTCAATAGAAGTTAGTATCTGTGTTCACGAATACCCAGTATTTTTTTTCTACATTTCTCTTTTATCATCAGTACTTGTGTCTCTCACTCTCATTCTCCAGTTCCTCTCCTCTCCTCTCTCTTTCTCACTTTCTCAAGCATGTTCTCAGTCATTTAGAATATAT
>NW_020868913.1:0-5000 GCF_003789085.1 Penaeus vannamei
TCTCTGTCTCCGTCTCTCTCTCTCTCTCTCTCTCTCTCTCTCTTCTTCTCTCTCTCTCTCTCTCTCTGTCTGTCTCTCTCTAACAAGAACACAACTGTAAATATGTATTATTATATAATAACTACAAAACATTATGTTCTCAGTCAATTAGAATATATAAAATAAAAAAACTTTAGCTTAGGACAACTGAAACTTTAATATTTTTTCCCCAATTATTAGACGTAGCGAAGACTGAATATCTATTTTCATAAACATAGAATATGATAAAACTGAATATCTATCTTCATGTAGATATAGAATATATAATAAATAATATTGGTAAATTGCTTGCGCACCCTCTCTGTGTTCACGAATGTCAAGCACTTATTTTATATTTTTTCTCTGATTCTGTTTATTCCTTTCTCTCTCTCTCTCTCTCTTCCTCCTTCTCCAACAATAGCACAGTTTACATATGTATTATTATATGTGATTACTATGAGAAAATAAATTTACCATACGGTTTTTCCATAATGTTCTCAGTCATTTAGGATATATAAAACAACAAACCCCATGTTTCTTTCCATGAGTTTCGTCTTAAAAAAATAAAAAAAAAAAAACTAACGTGTTACTGAATTCCAATCTTCGTATAGAATTTAGAATATAAAAAAAAAAAAAAAAAACATTTCATAGGAAGTTAGTCTATGGTCACGAATACCCAGCATTTTTTTCTACATTTCTTTTTTTTTATCTGATTCAGTATCTGTGTCTCTCACTCTCATTCTCTAGTTCCTCTCCTCTCCTCTCTCTTTCTCACTTTCTCAAGTATGTTCTCAGTCATTTAGAATATATAAAACAACGAACGTGTTTCATTCTTTATCAAAATTTACACGTTACTGAAATTCAATATTCTTATTAATTTAGAGTATAAGAAAGTAATCTCATAAAAGTTACTTGCGCACCCACTCTGTTTCAAGAATGTCCAGCAAATTTTTCTACGGTTTTTCTCTCTCCTTTTGTGTTTACTCTAGCTCTATTTTTCCTCTCTCTCTCTCTCTCTCTCTCTCTCTCTCTCCTCTCTCTCTCTCTCTCTCTCTCTCTCTCTCTCTCTCTCTCTCTCTCTCCCTTTCTCTCCAATAATAACAGAAATATATATGTATTATTATATTTTGTATAATAGCTATAAAAAAAAACATTTCGGTGCGGTTCTCCGTAATGTTCTCAGTCACATAAAATATAAAAAAACAACGAATTGCATTAGTTACCGACATTTGTGCTACCATCAAAATTTTACAAGGCTTAACATATTACTGAATTTCAATCTTAGTATAAATCTAAAATATAAATAAAAAATCTTATAATAAGTTACGAATGTCCAGCATTTTTTTCTACATTTTTCTCTATGATAGTCTGTCTCTCTCTGATTCTCACTCTCTCTCTTTCCTCTTCTCTCTCTCTCTTTTACCTTATAACCCACATTACCCTTCCCCCTCTCTTCCTACTACTCCCTCTCCCCACCCTTCTATCTTTCTTCCTTCTCTCCTTTCTCGCTTCTACCCTTTACGCTTTTTCTTTTTTTCCTCCTCTATACCCCCTCTATCCTCTCTCTTTCTACCGTTTCAACCTTCTCTCCGCTCTTCTCTTCCTCTTTCTCTCTCATCCTTCTCTCCCCCCTCTCGTCCTCTCCACTCCCTTCTCCCTCTCTAACTTCTAATCCTTCGCCTCCTCTCCCCTCTATTCCCTTCTCTTTCCCCCTTCGTTCCCTCCTCTCCTTTACCTCTCCTCCCCTCTATTCCTACTTCTCCATCTCTCGCCTCTAACCCTCCCCTCCCCTCTTCCTGCTCTCTCTCTCCCTCTATTCCTATGTCTCCCTACCCCCTCGTCTCTCCTCCCTCTTCTCTCCCTCCCTCTACCTCTCCCTCCCTTCCTCTTCCCTCCTTCTACCTCTCCCTCCCCTTCTCTCTCCCTCCTTTCTACCTCTCCCTCCCTAAATATCCCTACTCACCCTCCCCTTCTATTCCTCCTCCCTCTCACTCCTCACCCTCTCTTTCCTCCCCCTCCCTCTCCCTCCCCCTTCTCTCTCTTCGTCCTCCTCCTCTCTCACCCTTCCCCTCCTCTCTGCCTCTCCTCCCTTCTCTCTCCCTCCCCTCCCCCTTCTCTCTCTCCCTCCTCCTCTCTTCCCTCCCCCTTACTCTCTCACCCTCCCTCTTCTCTCTCGCCTCCTCCCCCATCTTCTCCTCCTCTCTCTCTCAATCTCCTCCCTTCATCTCTTCCTTCTCCCTCCATCTCTCCCTCCTCCTTCCCCTCTCTCACTCCCCCTTCTGCCTCTCTTCCCTCCTCCCCATCTCTCCCTCCCCTTCTTTCTCTCCTTCCTCTTTCCTCCCCCTTCTCTCCACCCTCCCTCCTCCGCTCTGACCTCCTCTCCTCCCCTTTCTCTCTCTCTCGTCCTCCCCTTCTCTCTCCCCTCCCCCCCTTCTCTCTCCCCCTTTCTTCTCAACCTCTCCTCCCTTTCCTCTTTCCCTCCTTCTCCCTCTCTCCTCCCTCCCTCTTCCTCCCTGTCTCCCTCTTCACTCCTTCTCTCCCTCCCCCTTCTCCCTTCTCCCTCCCCCCCGCCTTCCTCTCTCCCTCACTCCCCTCTCTCTCCCTCCCCTTCTATCTCTCCTCCTCTCCCTCTTCTTTCCCTCCCCTTCCCTCTCTCCCTCCCTCATTCCTACCTTTCCCCCTCCCCTCCCCTCCCTCTCCCCCTCTCTCAACCTGCACGAAGACCAACTTGTAAGGTTTGTGAGCTTTTTTGCAATGTCTTCGAAAGCAACATGATACTGTTACCCCTCTCCTTTCCTTCTCTCTCCTCTCCTTCCCTCTCTCCCTTCTCTCTTCCTTTATTCCTTCATTCCTACTTTGCTCTTCTTTCTCTCTTTTTTTTTTTTTCTTGTGTATTTATTTATTTTTCTTGTTTGTTTGTTGGTTTATCTCCTTTTCTTTCTTTCTCTTTCTCTCTCTTTCTCTCTTCCTCTCTCTCTCTCTCTCTTCTCTCTCTCTCTCTCTCTCTCTCTCTCTCTCTCCTCTCTCTCTCCTCTCTCTCTCTCTCTCTCTCCTCTCTCTCTCTCTCTCTCCTTCTCTCTCTCTTCTCTCTTCTCTCTCTTCTCTCTCTCTCTCTCTCTCTCTCTCTCTCTCTCTCTCTCTTCTCTCCTCTCTCTCTCTCTATCTATCTCTATCTGTCTCTCCTACTTTGTTCTGTTCCCTTCTTGCCTCTTTTCCTCCTCTCTCTTCTCTCTTCTTTTCATCCCCCCCTTATCTTTCCATCTCCCTTCTCCACTTCTTTTCCTCTTCCTTCCCTTTTATCCTCGCCTACGCCTTCCCCTAAGAGAGAAGGAGGGAAGGAAGAAAAGAAGAGGAAGAATAAGAGCGAGAGAAGGAGAAAGAACGAGAAGAGGAGAAAGAAAAGAAAGAGGAGAAAGGAGAAGAGGTGGAAGAAGAGGATGAGGAAACGGAAGTGGAGACGGAAAAATAGAAGGAATAAGATAACAGTAAGCGGAAGAAGAGAAGGAGGAGGAGGATGAAGAAGAGGAGGAGGAATAACAACAGAAGGCGGAAGAAGAGAAGGATGAGGAAAAGAAAGATGAATAGCAGAGGCGGAAGTAGAGAAGGAAGAGGAATAATAGAAGGCGTAAGAAGAGAAAGGGGAGGAGGAAGCGGAGGATAACAGAGCGGAAGAGGAGGAGGAAGGGAGGAATAAACAAGGCGGAAGAAGAGAAAGAGGAGGGAGGAGGAATAAACAGAAAGGCGGAAGAAAAGGAAGAGGAGGAGGGATAACGGAAGGCGGAAGAAGAAAAGGAGGAGGAATAAAACAGAGGGCGGAAGAAAAGGAAAGAGGAAGGAGGGATAACGGAAGGCGGAAGAAGAGGAAGAAGAAAAGGAGGAGGAATAACAACAGAGGGCGGAAGAAAAGGAAGAGGAGGAGGGATAACGGAAGGCGGAAGAAGAGGAAGAAGAAAAGGAGGAGGAATAACAACAGAGGGCGGAAGAAAAGGAAGAGGAGGAGGGATAACGGAAGGCGGAAGAAGAGGAAGAGGAGGAGACATCTCGTTAGCCAAGGAGGAAGGCGGTACCTCCTCCTTGACTCTCTTTTAATTGTCTTTTCCCTTTCCTTTATTCCTCTGTTTCCTTTGTCCCTTTCGCCATGTTGGATTATGTTCATCTTGTATTAATTTTGCTTATTCACTTTGTATATATTCATCCGTCCTTTTTTTATTATTTGGGTATGTCCTGTTTATCGTCTTTATCCTCTTATTTCACTTCTTCTTTTTCTTTAACCGTCATCTCCTTTGTTTTTTTCTTTTTTTTTTATTATTATTTTCTTTCTTTTTCCATCTTCTTTTTCTTATTCAGTATTATCATCTTACTCTTTTTACCCCCTTTCTCTTCCTGTTTTCTCTCTCTCTCTCTCTCTCTCGTCTCTCCTCTCTCTCTCTCTCTCTCTCTCTCTCTCTCTCTCTCTCTCTCTCTCTCTCTCTCTTCTCTCTCTCTCATCTCTCTCTCTTCCTCGCATCTCCTTTCTATCCCCCATCATTATCCAAATTAATCCACCTTACCTCTCCACCTCCTCTCTTTATCCATTCATTCTCATCTCCCGCCCATTCACACCTCACATCCCCCCTCCCCCCCCCCCCCCAATTAACCAGTTCATTCATCATTCACAAACCTTACGTTCATTCATCTTTCAAGAGGGAACCCGACCGTCATTTGTTTGTTTACGCTACGTTGCTACAGACACGCCCCCTAGCCCCTCCCTTCCTCTCTCTCTCTATCTATCTGTCTGTCTATCTAATCTCTCTTTCTCTCTGTCTGTCTGTTCTGTTCTCTTCTCTTCTCTCTCTCTCTCTCTCTCTTCGCTCCCGCTCTCTTGCTCTCTCTCTCTCTCTCTCGCTCCGGCTCTCCTTCGCTCTCTCTTCGCTCTCCTCTTCGCTTTCGCTTCTTGATTCCTCTCTCCTCTCTCTCTCTCGCTCGCCTCTATCGCTCTCTTT
>NW_020868913.1:10000-32500 GCF_003789085.1 Penaeus vannamei
CTCTGTTTATCTGTTCATCTCTCTCTCTCTCTCTCTCTCTCTCTCTCTCTCTCTCTCTCTCTCTCTCTCTCTCTCTCTCTCTCTCTCTCTCTCTCTCTCTTTTCTTCTTCTATCTTTCTACTTGCTTTCTTCTCCTTCTCCTTCTTCCCTCTACCACCCCCTATATCTGTTATGGTCTACGATGTGTACTTTCTGTGTCGTCTGTAAAACTGCTGTGATTGTCTGTGGTATGAATGTGATTTTTTTTTCTTTCTGCTCTTCTTTATCTGTTTTTATTATTCAGCTTCCTCCATTTCTTCCTCCTCCTCTTACTGCTCCTTCTCTATCTCCTGCTTCTTCGACTCTTGCTTCTCCTCCTTCACTTTTTCCTCCACTCCTCCATCTACTTCTAAATCTCCTGCTCCTCCTTCTCCATCTTTTTCTCCTCATTTTCCTTTCACTCCTCCAACATCCCCCATTTCTTCCTCCTCCTCCCACTCTTCCTCCATCTCCTCCATCTCCTCCTCCTCCTCCATCTCCCCAGTCTCCTCCTCCTACCATTTCATCATCTTTTCTCCTCTTACTCCTCTCCTCCTTCTCCTCCCTCCTCCTCCTCCTCCATCTCCTCCTCCCACTCCTCTCCTCCTCCCCTCCTTCTCCTCCTCCTCCTCCATCTCCTCCCACCTCCTCCTCCTTCTCCTCCTCCTCCTCCATGCCCCCCATCTCCTCCTCCTACAATTTCTTCTCCTCCTTCTCCTCCTCCTCCTTCTCCTCCATCACCCACTCCTCCTCCTCCTTCTCTTCCTCCACCTCCCCCATCTCCTCCTCCTTCCATTTCATCTCTCCTCCCTCCTTCTCTTCTCTTCCTCCTCCTCCTTCTCCTCCTTCTCCTTCTCCTCCTTCTTCCCCTTATCATGTTGCATTTGTTGCAATCCCTTGAACATCCCTGCTTCCTGTTGTTCTCGGACCAAGCACCTCCCCATGCTGTGTTGCAACCCGGATGGTTTTTATAATATATTTCTAAACACTTGCGGCATTAAATTATCGGGGGGGGTGGGGGAGGGGAGGGCGAGGGGGTAGGGGGGGGGGGGGAGGGCGAGGTTAAGTGGTGTGTAATATAGTAATGGATATGGCAACAGGTGTCGTATAGGGATGTATGTGATGTAGAAATAGGTGCTGTATAGGAATGTTTGTGATATGGCCATAGGTGTTGTATAGGAATGTATGTGATAAAGCAATTGGTGTTGTATATGGATGTTTGTGATGTAGAAATAGGTGTTGTATAGGAATGTGTATATGATATAGTAACTGGTAGTATAAAAATATGTGATCTAGCAATGGGTATGGTATAGGAATGTTTGTGATATAACAATAGGTGTCGCATATTTATTACTATGTGCAGAATAAGATACCTTTTGATAGGTGCAGTATAACATATTTATCAGTATTTGCAATATAAGATATCTATTTATAGGCGCAGTATAAGATATTTATCAATATTTGCAGTATAAGATACTTATATGGTATAAATAAGAATGGCATGATACCTTAATATAGGGATATGTTATAGGTAATATACTTACTTATACATACATACATACACATGCGCTTGTACATCTACACCTAACACAGACACACACACGCGCGCGCACACTGACACATGCACACACACACAAACAAACATAAACACATGCAAACAAACACACACACAAACAAACACACACACTCAAACAAACACAAACACATACACACACACACACTCAAATAAACACAAACACAAACAAATACACTTTCAAACAAACACACACTCAAACACCCAAAAACACACACAAACAAACGCAAACAAATACACACTTTCAAACAAACAAACACACACACGTGCACACACTAAACCTAAACGTTTAAAAAACCGTAAATCATAATTTCGCGCCACATATTCAACAATTACAGAATATGTAATAACGAACCTTTTGGGGCTTAATAAATATCACCTTTATTACACGTTTCCCTAAGGGCGACTTTGCGTGTCAGGCTGCCGTATGGACTCCGTTGGCCACGCCCCCTGACTTTGACGTCACGCCGTCTCTTTGTTTGTCTGTCTGTCTGTTTTTTACTCTTTTTTATTTTTCTATACTCTCCTTTCTCCTTCCCCCTCCTCCTTGTTCCCGTCCTTTTCCCTCTCTTCTACCCTCCTTTCCGTTTCCACCTCCTCCTCCTCCCTTCCTCTCTTCTTCTTCTCTCTCTTTCCCTCTCCTTCTCTCCTATCCTCTCTTTTCCCTCCCCTCTCCCCTCCCTTCTCTCTCTCTCCTCCTCCTCCCCTCCCTCTCCCCCCTCCCTCCCCCTCCCCCTCTCCTCTCCCCTTCCCTCCCTCTCCTCTCCCTCCCTTCCTCCTTCCCCTCTCCCTTCCTCCCTCCTCTCCTACCCCTCCTCCCCTCTCCTCCCCTCGCTACTCCTCCTCCCCCTTCCCCCTCCTCCCTCTCCCCCTCCTCCTCCTCCTCCTCCTTCCTCCTCCCCCTCCTCCTTCCCTCCTCCTCCTCCCCTCCCCTCCCTTCCTCCCCTCCTCTCCCTCCCCCTCTCCCCTCCCTTCCCTCCTCCTCCTCCTGTCCCAACCTCTTTACCCACTCAAGGAAAAGGTCGGTATCTGAAGGTTTAAAAAAAACGCCTTTATTTAAGTCTGTTGAGAAGGTCGATTTGGACGAACCTAAACATGTAATTTTCTCCCTAACTGTACTTGTCGTGAGGGAATACATGAAGACTTAGACCAAGGGAAAGAAAGAAAGAAAAAAAAAATATAAATAAATAAAAAAAATATATCAGGTCTTTTTTAAAACTAATCTTTGACATTATCTAATTGATATTTTATAAGGTTAACCAAGCGATGAGTGTATTTGGTCGTTTTCTGTCAGAGGGAAAAAAAAACATTTTTTAATTTCTTTTTTTATTATTATTAATTTGGAAAACGTGACTTGTTGAAATTTGAGAAGGTGACAATTACCGGTTCTAGAAAAATGAGACAGGGATGTGTGTATATAGGCATACTCACATTCATACGTACACAGGTATACGCATAAATTCATACAGAGTTCTATGTACGCAATCATCATACGTATTAATGCAAATACTTGTATGTATGTTTACTGCATATGATTTTGTAGTGGTATTAATGTATTATTTTATTATCTATGTGTTCCTACTACATTTACTAAAACTTATTGTACCTATCTACGTGTGTATGTACATATTTACCACCCATTCTTCTATTTCTTCATATTTCTTTTCTTCATATTTCTATTCGTTATATCTGCCTGACTGCCTATCCCAGCCCTCTCTGTCTCTCTCTCCTTTCTTTCTTTTTCCCTCATGCTTTCTCTCGCCCTTTCTGCCAGTCCCTCTCTCTCTCTCTCTCTCTCTCTCTCTCTCTCCTTATTGCTCTCTCTTTCCCTTTCCCTATTGTTCTCTCTCACTCTTTTTGCCTTTCTCTCTCTCTCTCTCTCTCTCTCTCTCTCTCTCTCTCTCTTCTTCTCTCTCTCTCCTCTCCCCCACTCTCTCTCCCCCCCCCACTCTCTCTCTCCCTCCCTCCCTCCTCCCTCCTCCTCCCTCTCTCTCTCTTCTCCCTCTCCCCAAATTCCACATCCAAAAAATACACACATCACTGAAAATATACATACTTACGTGCCAAGGCCTCACAGTAAACAGCCATACGCGCTTGTCAAACTAGTGGTTGAAAAAGACGATAGCCTACTTGGGCATTCATGTACAGTCGCCGGGTATAAGTGAATCCAACTGTGCGTGTATAGGGATGCGTGTGTGTGTGAGTATGTACATGTATGTATATATGTATATGTATGTATATATATATATATATATAATATATGCATATATTATATGTATGTATGTATATATACATGTATATATATATAATATATATATATATGCATGTGCACACACACACACACACACACACACACACACATACACACACACACACATATATATATATATATATATATATATATATATATATATATATATATATATATATATGTTATTAACGATGATGATAATTATTAAAATTGTGAAAACTATAATGGTAATAATGATAACAGAACTGATAATGTATACAATGACACAAACACTATATATATATATATATATATATATATATATATATATATATTATATATATATATGTGTGTGTGTGTGTGTGTGTGTGTGTGTGTGTGTGTGTGTGTGTTAAAACTAACGATTAAAATGTTTTTATCAATAATAATAAAGTAGAAAATCAAAAAATACCACTAGTTTATATATATCTAAAAGCGGTAAAAATGAATTAAAATGTATCAAATAATAATAAACTATAGATTCAAAAAAATTATTGACCAAAATTGAAGTTTACATTTATAGCATTTGCTGGCTATATATTTTAAAAGACTGAGGACATATAGGACATTTTTTTCATAATGACTTTTATTGCAGATGTAATGAAAAGCTGTATTGCTTGGAAAACAACACGACACACACATACAATCACATACGTACACACGACTCCATCATAAGCAAGCTCAATTACCTGTCTTTCTACCTATATATGTATATCTATTTATATATCCACCAAATGATAGCAATAGCAATATTAACAAATATGTTAGTACGATGATGATGATGATAATAATGATTATAATTGCGAAAACTGTAATGATAATAATGATTAGGCATTTGAGTTTGCTTATGATAGAATCTTATGTACGTATGTGATTGTATGTGTGTGCCGTATGTTATTTTCCAAGCAATAGATCTTATCATTCCAACTGCAATGACTGTCATTACGAAAAAATCGGCCTTAATGTCCTCAGTCTTTTGAAATATATAGCCAACTAAGGTTTTAAATGTATCCTGTAGGTGTCTGTTATTAAATTTTTCAGTGTAATGAAATTTGGTATTACCATCATCGTTGTTATTGTACTAATTATTATTTTCATATTATATTGTAATCATTATTTTATTTGATTATTAATTACCATTATCATTACTGCCATCATTATCATTGTTATTATTACTATTATTGTCATCATTAGCATGACTATCATTGTCATTACTATTATCATTATCGTCATTATTATTATCACCTTTATCATTATCATTATATGTCGTTTTTATTATCATTTTCATTGTTTTTATCATCGTTATTGTCGTTATTATTATCGTTGTTATTATTATTATCTTTATCATTACAACTATTATTATTATTATTATTATTATTATTATTATGGCAATTATTGTCATCAACTTCATCATTGATAATTCTATTATCGGTATCAATATCACTATCATTATTATTAATTTTAAAGTTATTATGAAGGTTATCATCATTACCTTTGTTATTGTCATTTTCATCATTTGTTTTGTCATTTATCATTGTTTTGTTGATATTATCATTATTATTACTTATCATTATTACAGTTATTACCATTATCATTATTATCATTCTGATTATCAAGATCATAAAGATAATGATAACAGTAACAATGGCAGCAATGATGATAATAAGGATGATAATAATAGCAATAGTAACAACAGCAGTTACAATAAGAGTGAATGATGACGATAACAGTAAATGAGGATAATGATGATTTTTTAAATAATGTAATTAACTAATCATTTCTAGCACCCTAAGATGATCCGAGAAATAAAATTGAATATTTCTCAAATAATTTACATGACATTCAGATGGCAACTGAGTGATGAGAAGCCAGGAGGAGGGGGAGTAACTGGATGACTTGGTATATTTTTAAATAATAATAATAATTGTGCTTAATGTATTTTATAGTTCCGTTGTTAAGAGTTGTTTTACATGTCATTTGTAGTATTATGCACAAGGCATTAGAACTGATTGAAGAATGCCTTTATTCTTTTGTTTTTGTTATTGTAGTCATTTGAAACGACAAACAAAACAAAGGACAAAGAAAAATTGTTTTACTTATTATCATCGTCATTATTATCTTTATTATTGTTGCTGTTGCATCTGTCAGCATGTTGAAAGTCACACATATATTTTCATCAATATAATATAGTTTTACATGACCTTTGCAGTTTTGTGCAGTTTATGCAAGGCATCAGTATTCAGCAATGAACGTCTTAAATCATATTATTTCCTATTATTATCTGAAACAACAAACAAAATGACTAGGATAAAGAAAAATTGTTCTACGTATCGTCATTGCCATTATTATTTTTATAGTTGCTGCTGTTACTATTAGTATGTTGAAAGTCACTCGCACGTTAGACTGTCAGCCAATTCAAAGTTATTCTGTTGCCATTCTAAATGTATTTATATAGTGGTTGTCGATATCTTGATTTAGACATTTTCTCCCACTGTTTGTTCCATAAAAATTGAGTGCAAACAATTGGGGGAAAATTAAAGAAGTACTAATTTCTGCAAGGTCATATATACACATATATATATGTATGTGTGTGTGTGTGTATTAATCTGGATAATTATGATGAGGATTATTATTAAAATTGTGAAAACTATAATGGTAAAAATGATAACAGAACTGATAATGTATACAATGACACACACACAATATATATATATATATTTATATATAATATATATATATATATATATATGTGTGTGTGTGTGTGTGTGTGTGTGTGTGTGTGTGTGTGTGTGTGTAAAATAGTGTTAAAACTAACAATCAAAATGTTCTTATCAATAATAATAAAGAAGAAATTCCAAAAATACCACTATTATATATATATATCTGAAAGCGGTAAAAATGAATTAATATGTTCTTAATAATAATAAATTAGAGATTCAAAAAAATTATTGATTAAAAAAAGGATAATTACACTCGCAACATTTGCTGCCTATATATTTTAAATGACTGAGGACATTTAGGACATATTTTTCGTAATGACATTCATTGCAGATGTAATGAAAAGCTGTATTGCTTGGAAAATAACATGCGGCACACACATACAATCACATACGTACACACGACTCCATCATAAGCAAGCTCAATTGACTGTCTTTCTGCTTATATATGTATATCTATTTATTTATCGACCAAATGATAGCAATAGCAATATTAACAAATATGTTAGTACGATGATGATGATAATAATAATGATTATAATTGCGAAAACTGTAATGATAATAATGATTAGGCATTTGAGTTTGCTTATGATAGAATCGTATGTACGTATGTGATTGTATATGTGTGCCGTATGTTATTTTCCAAGCAATAGATCTTATCATTCCAACTGCAATGACTGTCATTACGAAAAAATCAGCCTTAATGTCCTCAGTCTTTTGAAATATATATCCAACTAAGGTTTTAAATGTATCCTGTAGGTGTCTGTTATTAAATTTTTCAGTGTAATGAAATTTGGTATTACCATCATCGTTGTTATTGTACTAATTATTATTTTCATATTATACTGTAATCATTATTTTCTTTGTTTATTATTTACCATTATCATTACTGCCATCATTATCATTGTTATTATTACTATTATTGTGATCATTAGCATGACTATCATTGTCATTACTATTATCATTATCGTCATTATTATTATCACCTTTATCATTATCATTATATGTCGTTTTTATTATCATTTTCATTGTTTTTATCATCGTTATTGTCGTTATTATTATCGTTATTATTATTATTATCTTTATCATTACAACTATTATTATTATTATTATTATTTTAATGGCAATTATTGTCATCAACTTCATCATTGGTAATTCTATTATCGGTATCAATATCACTATCATTATTATTAAAGTTATTATGAAGGTTATCATCATTACCTTTGTTATTGTCATTTTCATCATTTGTTTTGTCATTTATCATTGTTTTGTTGATATTATCATTATTATTACTTATCATTATTACAGTTATTACCATTATCATTATTATCATTCTGATTATCAAAATCATGAAGATAATGATAACAGTAACAATGGCAGCAATGATAATAATAAGGATGATAATAATAGCAATAGTAACAACAGCAGTTACAATAAGAGTGAATGATAACGATAACAGTAAATGAGGATAATGATGATTTTTTAAATAATGTAATTAACTAATAATTTCTAGCACCCTAAGATGATCCGAGAAATAAAATTAAATATATTTCTCAAATAATTTACATAACATTCAGATGGCAACTGAGTGATGAGAAGCCAGGAGGAGGGGGAGTAACTGGATGACTTGGTATATTTTTAAATAATAATAATAATTTTGCTTAATGTATTTTATAGTTCCGTTGTTAAGAGTTGTTTTACATGTCATTTGTGTATTATCACAAAGGCATTAGAACGATTGAAGAATGCCTTTATTCTTTGTTTTGTTATTGTAGTCATTTGAAACGACAAACAAAACAAAAAACAAAGAAAAATTGTTTTACAAATTATCATTGTCATTATCTTTATTATTGTTGCTGCTGCTGTTGTATCAGTCAGCATGTTGAAAGTCACACATATATTTTCATCAATATAATATAGTTTTACATGACCTTTGCAGTATTGTGCAGTTTATGCAAGGCAACAGTATTCAGCAATGAACGTCTTAAATCTTATTATTTCCTATTATTATCTGAAACAACAAACAAAATGACTAGGATAAAGAAAAATTGTTCTACGTATCGTCATTGCCATTATTATTTTTATAGTTGCTGCTGTTACTATTAGTATGTTGAAAGTCACTCGCACATTATATTGTCAGCCAATTCAAAGTTATTCTGTTGCCATTCTAAATGTATTTATATAGTGTTTGTCGATATCTTGATTTTAGACACTTTCTCCCACTGTTTGTTCCATAAAGATTGAGTGCAAACAATTGGGGGAATATTAAAGAAGTACTAATTTCTTTAAGGTCATATATACACATATATATATGTATGTGTGTGTGTATTAATCTGGATAATTATGATGATGATAATTATTAAAATTGTGAAGACTATAATGGTAATAATGATAACAGAACTGATAATGTATACAATGACACACACAATTATATATATATATATATATATATATATATATATATATTATATATATATATGTGTGTGTGTGTGTGTGTGTGTGTGTGTGTGTGTGTGTGTGTGTGTAAAATAGTGTTAAAACTAACAATCAAAATGTTCTTATCAATAATAATAAAGAAGAAATTCAAAAAATACTACTATTATATATACATCTAAGAGCGGTAAAAATGAATTAATATGTTCTTAATAATGATAGAGATTGAAAAATTTATTGATTAAAAAAGGACTAGTTACACTTATAACATTTGCTGCCTATATATTTTAAATGACTGAGGACATATAGGACATATTTTTCATAATGACTTTCATTGTAGATGTAATGAAAAGCTGTATTGCTTGGAAAACAACACGACACACACATACAATCACATACGTACACACGACTCCATCATAAGCAAGCTCAATTGCCTGTCTTTCTACCTATATATGTATATCTATTTATTTATCCACCAAATGATAGCAATAGCAATATTAACAAATATGTTAGTACGATGATGATGATGATAATAATGATTATAATTGCGAAAACTGTAATGATAATAATGATTAGGCATTTGAGTTTGCTTATGATAGAATCGTATGTACATATGTGATTGTATGTGTGTGCCGTATGTTATTTTCCAAGCAATAGATCTTATCATTCCAACTGCAATGACTGTCATTACGAAAAAATCGGCCTTAATGTCCTCAGTCTTTTGAAATATATAGCCAACTAAGGTTTTAAATGTATCCTGTAGGTGTCTGTTATTAAATTTTTCAGTGTAATGAAATTTGGTATTACCATCATCGTTGTTATTGTACTAATTATTTTTTTCATATTATATTGTAATCATTATTTTCTTTATTTATTATTTACCATTATCATTACTACCATCATTATCATTGTTATTATTACTATTATTGTCATCATTAGCATGACTATCATTGTCATTACTATTATCATTATCGTCATTATTATTATCACCTTTATCATTATCATTATATGTCGTTTTCATTATCATTTTCATTTTTATCATCGTTATTGTCGTTATTATTATCGTTGTTATTATTATTATTATTATCTTTATCATTACAACTATTATTATTATTATTATTATTATTATAATGGCAATTATTGTCAACTTCATCATTGGTAATTCTATTATCGGTATCAGTATCACTATCATTATTATTAATTTTAAAGTTATTATGAAGGTTATCATCATTACCTTTGTTATTGTCATTTTCATCATTTGTTTTGTCATTTATCATTGTTTTGTTGATAATATCATTATTATTACTTATCATTATTACAGTCATTACCATTATCATTATTATCATTCTGATTACTTAAATCATAAAGATAATGATAACAGTAACAATGGCAGCAATGATAATAATAAGGATGATAATAATAGCAATAGTAACAACAGCAGTTACAATAAGAGTGAATGATAACGATAACAGTAAATAAGGATAATGATGATTTTTTAAATAATGTAATTAACTAATCATTTCTGGCACCCTGAGATGATCCGAGAAATAAAATTGAATATATTTCTCAAATAATTTACATGACATTCAGATGGCAACTGAGTGATGAGAAGCCAGGAGGAGGGGGAGTAACTGGATGACTTGGTATATTTAAAAAATAATAAGAATAATTTTGCTTAATGTATTGTATAGTTTCGTTGTTAAGAGTTGTTTTACTTGTCATTTGTAGTATTATGCACAAGGCATTAGAACTGATTGAAGAATGCCTTTATTCTTTTGTTTTTTGTTATTGTAGTCATTTGAAACGACAAACAAAACAAAGGACAAAGAAAAATTGTTTTACGTATTATCATCGTCATTATTATCTTTATTATTGTTGCTGTTGTATCTGTCAGCATGTTGAAAGTCACACATATATTTTCATCAATATAATATAGTTTTATGTCCTTTGCAGTATTGTGCAGTTTATGCAAGGCATCAGAATTCAGCAATGAACGTCTTAAATCATATTATTTCCTATTATTATCTGAAACAACAAACAAAATGACTAGGATAAAGAAAAATTGTTCTACGTATCGTCATTGTCATTATTATTTTTATAGTTGCTGCTGTTACTATTAGTATGTTGAAAGTCACTCGCACATTAGACTGTCAGTCAATTCAAAGTTATTCTGTTGCCATTCTAAATGTATTTATATAGTGTTTGTCGATATCTTGATTTTAGACATTTTCTCCCACTGTTTGTTCCATAAAAAATGAGTGCAAACAATTGGGGGAATATTAAAGAAGTACTAATTTCTGCAAGGTCATATATACACATACATATATGTATGTGTGTGTGTATTAATCTGGATAATTATGATGAGGATAATTATTAAAATTGTGAAAACTATAATGGTAATAATGATAACAGAACTGATAATGTATACAATGACACACACACAATATATATATATATATATATATATATATATATATATATATATGTGTGTGGTGTGTGTGTGTGTGTGTGTGTGTGTGTGTGTGTGTGTAAAATAGTGTTAAAACTAACAATCAAAATGTTCTTATCAATAATAATAAAGAAGAAATTCAAAAATACTACTATTTATATACATCTAAGAGCGGTAAAATGAATTAATATGTTCTTAATAATAATAGAGATTGAAAAAATTATTGATTAAAAAAGGACTAGTTACATTTATAACATTTGCTGCCTATATATTTTAAATGACTGAGGACATTTAGGACATATTTTTCGTAATGACATTCATTGCAGATGTAATGAAAAGCTGTATTGCTTGGAAAATAACATGCGGCACACACATACAATCACATACGTACACACGACCCATCATAAGCAAGCTCAATTGTCTTTCTGCTTATATATGTATATCTATTTATTTATCGACCAAAATAGCAATAGCAATATTAACAAATATGTTAGTACGATGATGATGATAATAATGATTATAATTGTGATAACTGTAATGATAATAATGATTAGGCATTTGAGTTTGCTTATGATAGAATCGTGTGTACGTATGTGATTGTATGTGTGTGCCGTATGTTATTTTCCAAGCAATAGATCTTATCATTCCAACTGCAATGACTGTCATTACGAAAAAATCGGCCTTAATGTCCTCAGTCTTTTGAAATATATAGCCAACTAAGGTTTTAAATGTATCCTGTAGGTGTCTGTTATTAAATTTTTCAGTGTAAGGAAATTTGGTATTACCATCATCGTTGTTATTGTACTAATTATTATTTTCATATTATATTGTAATCATTATTTTCTTTGTTTATTATTTACCATTATCATTACTGCCATCATTATCATTGTTATTATTACTATTATTGTCATCATTAGCATGACTATCATTGTCATTACTATTATCATTATCGTCATTATTATTATCACCTTTATCATTATCATTATATGTCGTTTTTATTATCATTTTCATTGTTTTTATCATCGTTATTGTCGTTATTATTATCGTTGTTATTATTATTATTATTATCTTTATTATTACAACTATTATTATTATTATTATAATGGCAATTATTGTCATCAACTTCATCATTGGTAATTCTATTATCGGTATCAATATCACTATATAATTATTATTAATTTTAAAGTTATTATGAAGGTTATCATCATTACTTTGTTATTGTCATTTTCATCATTTGTTTTGTCATTTATCATTTGTTTTGTTGATAATATCATTATTATTACTTATTATTACAGTATTACATTATCATTATTATCATTCTGATTACTTAAATCATAAAGATAATGATAACAGTAACAATGGCACAATGATAATAATAAGGATGATAATATAGCAATAGTAACAACAGCAGTTACAATAAGAGTGAATGATAACGATAACGGTAAATAAGGATAATGATGATTTTTTTAATAATGTAATTAACTAATCATTTCTAGCACCCTAAGATGATCCGAGAAATAAAATTAAATAGATTTCTCAAATAATTTACATGACATTCAGATGGCAACTGAGTGATGAGAAGCCAGGAGGAGGGGAGTAACTGGATGACTTGGTATATTTAAAAAATAATAATAATTTTGCTTAATGTATTGTATAGTTTCGTTGTTAAGAGTTGTTTTACATGTCATTTGTAGTATTATGCAAAAGGCATTAGAACTGATTAAAGAATGCCTTTATTCTTTTGTTTTTTGTTATTGTAGTCATTTGAAACGACAAACAAAACAAAGGACAAAGAAAAATTGTTTTACTTATTATCATCGTCATTATCATCTTTATTATTGTTGCTGCTGCTGTTGTATTAGTCAGCATGTTGAAAGTCACACATATATTTCCATCAATATAATATAGTTTTACATGACCTTTGCAGTATTGTGCAGTTTATGCAAGGCATCAGTATTCAGCAATGAACGTCTTCAATCTTATAATTTCCTATTATTGTTACTTGAAACAAACAAAATGACTAGGATAAAGAAAAATTGTTCTACGTATCGTCATTGCCATTATTATTTTTATAGTTGCTGCTGTTACTATTAGTATGTTGAAAGTCACTCGCACATTAGACTGTCAGCCAATTCAAAGTTATTCTGTTGCCATTCTAAATGTATTTATATAGTGTTTGTCGATATCTTGATTTTAGACATTTTCTCCCACTGTTTGTTCCATAAAAATTTAGTGCAAACAATTGGGGGAATATTAAAGAAGTACTAATTTCTGCAAGGTCATATATATACATATGTGTGTGTGTGTGTGTGTGTTGATCTGGATAATTATGATGAGGATAATTATTAAAATTGTGAAAACTATAATGGTAATAATGATAACAAAACTGATAATGTATACAATGACACACACACAATATATATATATATATATGTGTGTGTGTGTGTGTGTGTGTGTGTGTGTGTGTGTGTGTGTGTGTAAAATAGTGTTAAAACTAACAATCAAAATGTTCTTATCAATAATAATAAAGAAGAAATTCCAAAAATTCCACTATTATATATATATATATCTAAAAGCGGTAAAAATGAATTAATATGTTCTTAATAATAATAAATTAGAGAAAAAAATTATTGATTAAAAAAAGATAATTACACTTGCAACATTTGCTGCCTATATATTTTAAATGACTGAGGACATTTAGGACATATTTTTCGTAATGACTTTTATTGCAGATGTAATGAAAAGCTGTATTGCTTGGAAAATAACATGCAGCACACACATACAATCACATACGTACACACGACTCCATCATAAGCAAGCTCAATTGACTGTCTTTCTACTTATATATGTATATCTTTATTTATCACCAAATGGTAGCAATAGCAATATTAACAAATATGTTAGTACGATGATGATGATGATAATGATTATAATTGTGAAACTGTAATGATAATAATGATTAGGCATTTGAGTTTGCTTATGATAGAATCGTGTGTACGTATGTGATTGTATGTGTGTGCCGTATGTTATTTTCCAAGCAATAGATCTTATCATTCCAACCGCAATGATGTCATTATGAAAAAATCGGCCTTAATGTCCTCAGTCTTTTGAAATATATAGCCAACTTAGGTAATAAATGTACCTAGTTCGTATCTTTTAAATTTGATCAACTCTTTCAATTTTTAGATTTTTATGTGTAATTTGGTATTACCATCATCGTTGTTATTGTACTAAATATTATTTTCACTTTATATTGTAATCATTATTTTCTTTGTTTATTATTTTCCATTATCATTACTGCCATCATTATCATTGTTATTATTACTATTATTGTCATCATTAGTATGACTATCATTAGTATCATTGTCATTACTATTATCATTATTATCATCTTTATCATTATCATTATGTCATTATTATCATTATCATTGTTTTTATCATCGTTATTGTCGTTATTATTATCGTTGTTATTATTACTATTATTATTATCATTATCATTAAAACTTATTATTATTATTATTAATGGCAATTATTGTCATCAACTTCATCATTGGTAATTCTATCATCGGTATCAATATCACTATTAGTATTATTAATTTTAAAGTTATTATGAAGGTTATCATCATTACCTTTGTTATTGTCATTTTCATCATTTGTTTTGTCATTTATCATTGTTTTGTTGATATTATCATTATTATTATCATTATTACAGTTATTACCATTATCATTATTATCATTCTGATTATCAGGATCATAAGATAATGATAACAGTAACAATGGCAGCAATGATAATAATAAGGATGATAATAATAGCAATAGTAACAACAGCAGTTACAATAAGAGTGAATGATAACGATAACGGTAAATAAGGATAATGATGATTTTTTTTAATAATGTAATTAACTAATCATTTCTGGCACCCTAAGATGATCCGAGAAATAAAATTTAATAGATTTCTCAAATAATTTACATGACATTCAGATGGCAACTGAGTGATGAGAAGCCAGGAGGAGGGGGAGTAACTGGATGACTTGGTATATTTAAAAAATAATAATAATTTTGCTTAATGTATTGTATAGTTTCGTTGTTAAGAGTTGTTTTACATGTCATTTGTAGTATTATGCACAAGGCATTAGAACTGATTGAAGAATGCCTTTATTCTTTTGTTTTTGTTATTGTAGTCATTTGAAACGACAAACAAAACAAAGGACAAAGAAAAATTGTTTTACTTATTATCATCGTCATTATCATCTTTATTATTGTTGCTGCTGCTGTTGTATCTGTCAGCATGTTGAAAGTCACACATATATTTTCATCAATATAATATAGTTTTACATGTCCTTTGCAGTATTGTGTAGTTTATGCAAGGCATCAGTATTCAGCAATGAACGTCTTAAATCATATTATTTCCTATTATTATCTGAAACAACAAACAAAATGACTAGGATAAAGAAAAATTGTTCTACGTATCGTCATTGCCATTATTATTTTTATAGTTGCTGCTGTTACTATTAGTATGTTGAAAGTCACTCGCACATTAGACTGTCAGCCAATTCAAAGTAAGCCTCTTGTTTTGGCAAAGTTATTCTATTGCCATTCTAAATGTATATATATAGTGGTTGTCGGTATCTTGATTTTAGACATTTTCTCCCACTGCTTGTTCAAAAAAATCGAGTGCAGAAATTGCAAAAACTTTAAAGAAGTACTAATTTCTGCAAGGTCATATAGATAGATAGATAGATAGATAGATAGATAGATAGATAGATAGATAGATAGATAGATAGATAGATAGATAGATAGATAGATAGATAGACAGACAGATAGATATATTTATATACATGTGTGAGTGTGTGTGTGTTAATCTGGATAATTATTTTATTTTGGTAGTGCTTAGAAAAAAGTGTCTTTGCACTTTGTGGCAACATGTATCAATTGGCATTAACACAAATGACAATAATCATCCTCCCAATATTGCCATTGTCGTTATTATTTTCATCATTATCATTATTATCAGTTAATGTCTATTTATATTGTTAGCATTATCCTTATTGTAAGTTAATGTCTTTATTTATATTGTTATCATTGCCATTACTATCATTATAATCATTATCATTGCTGCCATTATTGTAAGTATCATTATTAGTATTATAACTGTTAATATCATTATGATTTCAGTTATTATTATCATTATAGTTATAACATTCATTATTATCATAAGTATCATCACTGTCGCTAGTAACATCTATGCTAATGCTATTATTGCTATCATGGGGTAAATAGGTAAGTATATACAGAGAGAAAAAAAAACACATACATTTAAGTGGTGTGTGCGTATGTGATTGCATCTGTGTGCGTTTTATGTCTTTCCAAGTAATGCGCGTCTGAAATGTTGTTATTACAACTATGGTAAATATTAGAGCATATATAAATATATATATATATATATATATATATATATATATTATATATATATATATATATATATATATATATATATATATAATATAAATATTTCCTTAATGTCCTCAGTCTCTTGAAATATTAAGCATACCAGTAATTATACATTAATGGTCTCAATCGCCTGATAATTTTTTCTAATAAAATGTTATTACTTTCAGTAACTTTGTAAATTTTGATTATCATTACTGATTTTATTTCTTTATCTTATTATTTTTGTTGGTCATTATTATTGTTGTTATTATTATCCTTATTTTTGTTGGTCATTATTATTGTTATTATTATCCTTATTATCACAATTATTCTTTTTCATAGTATGTTCATTATTCTTACTATTATCATCATTGTTGTTATGTTATCTTTATATTTGACGTTTTTACTATTATCATTGTTCTATTTTCATCACTATCAGCATCACTTTTATTGTTATTAAGCATATTGCTACTGTTTCTATCACTCTCAGGTAATATTATCTTTATTATTGCCATTTTTATTATCTTTGTTACCTATGTTTTTACTTTCATTACTGATACATGTTTAGGCCGATTTAAAGAAATTCTTGGTTTTTCATCAAAACTTTTTTCAAAATTCGAATGCAGCAGCGATTTTTGTTGTTGTTGTTGTTATTGTTTTGAGGCCAAATAAAATTACTTTTAATAGGCGATGCTAATATAATGGACAACTCTGCATGTATGCAAAATAATGGATAATTTATAATGCAAATAAAGGTAATAATTGGCGGACACTGCATTATCATTTTTTTTTTTTTGGGGGGGGGGGGAGGGGGGCTAGTTTCACAGCTCGAGGTCAGATTCCATCAGTATTGACTACTCAGGGAAAAGTACCTATTTTCCATTTTAGTAACTAACAAAGATATAAAGGTAAATTGAAATACGTGTTGCAGTTCGGATAGATATACTTTTAATGCTCTTAATGTTTTAATGTTTTTAATAGACTCAGTTATCACTGTTATCATCATTATTATTATCATTACTATAATTATCCAAATCGTAAAGATAATGACAATAGTATCTAAGATATTTTTATAACAATAGCAATAAGAGAAATAATGATAACGACTATAAATATAACAATTATAACAAAAATTTGCATCAAACCATAATGTGGTCTATCAGAAATGTTGGCTTGGAATATATTTTAGACAACTGAGGACTTTAAGTCTGATGCATGATCCCATATGCCGATCTGAGAAATGAAATTGAATAAATTAATTTTTCATATAGTTTATATGACATCTAAGTGTTAAGTGAGTATTGGGGAGAAGCTACGAAGGTCAACGGAAAGAGGAATTAGAGAACTTCGTAAAAAAAAAAAAAAAAAAAATCCCTTTTGCCTAATGTATTTTACATCGTTGTTAAGAGTAGCTTAACATGTCAATTGTAGTATTATGTACTTTACACAAGACATTAAAATTAGAGGACGTCTTTAATACTATGATTTTTATTATAGTCACTTACAACGACAAAATGAAGTTAGGATAAAGAAATATTGTTCTATCATCATTGCTATTATTTTTATTATCGTTGCTGCTGCCGTTCCTGTCGACATGTTAAAAGTCACACATTTTCAACAATATAGAAATCTGCTTCTATTGCGCTCTCGCCATTGTCTGTTATGGACTGGCTGTTGCTATCTTGACTTTAGGCATTTTGTCCGTCTGACAGCGAAAAGATTTTTAGATTGGACTCTGTAAACTATTGGGGAAAAAGGAAAAAAAAGATGAAATATTTTTTTGGAAGATAATATGGTTTTTAAAATCAGGATGATTATTTTTCTGTTTTAGTGTAGTACATTGTGTGCCAATCAGTATATATCAATTGGCATTATATTTAAAAGCTAATAATCACCATCTCAGTAGTTATTTTCGTTATTATTAGTATCATTATCATCATTATTACCTTTTGCCATTATCATTATTACCTTTTGCCATTATTATTATTACCTTTGTTATAATTGTCATTGTCAAAATCATTATTATTTTTGTTATCTTGATAATCACTGTAGTTACCGTAACCATCATTATCATTACTGTTAATATTATTATTGGTATCCTCAGGTATATGTATAAGTGAGAGAGAGAGAGAGAATCATTTAAATTTGCTTTTAATAGAGTGATGTATGCATATGTGTGTGTGCAATGCCATTTTCCAAGCAATGCAGCTAACTTGAATCTTGCCCTTACTACTGCAATGAATTTGATTAGAGAAAAAATCGCCCTTGATGTCCTCAGTCGCTTAAAATAAGTTTCATGCCAGTGCTCTATATCTATAAACTCTTCACGTCAATAATTTTTAGTTGTATTGCTAATATTCTTATTAAATTTCACTATTGTGAGTATTGGCCATATCAATATTATAAGTATTATCATTTTTATTATTGCTGACTTTTTTAATATCCTTATTTTCGCGTATTACCATTACTGCCATCATTATTATCATATTTATTGTTATTATTTTCATTATGGTTATCATTATTTTCATTATGATTATCATTTTTATTAGTATTATCATAATTGTTATTGTCAATATTATATTTGTCGTATTCATTGTTATCATCATTTTTCTTTTCATTGTTATAATCGTTATCATTATTATTATCATAATTACTATTATCGCTATTATTATCATAATTATTATTATCATTATTATCATAATTATTATTATCGTTATTATTATCTTTACCATTATTAATTCTATTTTCAATGTCATCATTATTATCATCATTATTGCTAAGGATATTGTTACAATAACTATTATTACCAACAATTATTATAATTGTTATTGGCATCTTTATTGTTTTTTTCTATGTTTTGTTATCTATGGTATTATTGTCACTGTTATCATTATTAACCATCGCCATTATCATTACTATTCTAATTATCCAAATAACAAAAATCATGATGACAATAACAGTGATAATATTGAGTGATAATCATAATAACCATGTCCTTCTTACAGAAAAAAAAAAAAACGATTTTGGGATTTGGCTTTGTAAAATATTGTGGGAAAAAGGATATATGTATATGTAAGTATGTATATTTTTTCTTTCTTTCTTTCTTTCTTTCTTCTTTCTTCTTTCTTTCTTTCTTTCTTTCTTTCTTTCTTTCTTTCTTTCCTTCCTTTCATTTCTTTAATTTCTCTCTTTCTTTCTTTTGAAATCTGGATATTTACTTTCTGTTTTGGTAGTACATAGAAAAGAAAAAGCGTCTTTACACTGTGTGGCAGTATTTATCAACTAGCATTACACTCATTGGCTCATGATCCCCATCCCGCTAGTTATAGTCGTTATTACTAGTATCATCACCATTATCATCATCACCATTGTCATCACCATTATTATTTTCATTATTACCATTGTTATTATCATTATTACAATTATTAACATTATAATTATCCTCATTATTGTTATTCTCGTTATTAATATCATTATTATCCTTATTATCATTAATAGTTATCGTAATCAATACCACTGTCATCATTATTGTTAATATTATTATAGCTGTCATTAGGTATATCGACAAGTATAATATATATATATATATATATATATATAATATATATATAATATATATATATATATATATATATATATAGAGAGAGAGAGAGAGAGAGAGAGAGAGAGAGAGAGAGAGAGAGAGAGAGAGAGAGAGAGAGGAGAGAAGAGAGAGAGAGAGAGAGAGAGAGAGAGAGAGAGAGAGAGAGAGAGAGAGAGAGAGAGAGAGAGAGAGAGAGAGAGAGAGAGAGAGAGAATTTCTCTATAATAGTTTAACAAAAAAAATATTAACCTGTATGTCCTCAGTCTTTTGCAATATATTGTAAGTCAATGCCAAATGTATGGATATTAGCTGGTCCATAATTAATTGTTAAATGTTATATGTAGCTATAATGATACTGTTTTTCGTAATGTTTTAGTGGACGATTAGCAATGTGTTTCTCGGCTCATTATCATTATCTTTATTGTTATGATTAGTGCTGTTTCTGTTACTGTTAGCTTTGCGAAAGTCAGCAATATGTACGTCTGCCTCTTGTTTTGCCAACCTTGTGCTTTCATGATTCTGAATGTCTATTTATATTGGCTGATTTTAGGCCTTTTGTCCAACTGTTAGAAAAAAAAATGGTGCGGGGGGAATAAAAGAAATATTAATTTCTGCAAGATCATTTATTTTTTATCTAAATGATTTGATTTGAAGGTGCATAGAAATTTAATCGTTTTTACATTGTGTGGGGCATATATCAATTAGATTTACATTTAGAGGCTAATAAGCATCAGTATTTAAAAGTTATCAAATGATTATAGGTTCATGAAACATAATGATTGACACGTAAACAAAGTTAAATAAGAATATAACTCATCTCATACATGTATACTTAAAAATGTTTCCCACTTGAACCTCTGAACAAGACTTCTAATATATGATTTCTTAAGTAACAAATAACAAATAATGTTTATTGTCAAAATACATTATTAATATCACTATCGTTTCTTTTGTCATTATTATCATCATTATTATTGCTGTTATTGTTTTGATTACAGAAGTCCTAGTTACTATTATTATTATTATTATTATTATTATTACCATACTGATTCTCATTATTATCAATATTATTATTATTATTATTATTATTATTATCATTATCATCATCATCATCAACATCGTTATTGATATTACTATTATCATTTTCATCATCATTATTATTTTTATCGTCATCATTGTTGTTGTTTTCTCTCCCATTATTATCATCATCATTATTATTGTTGTTATGTTCCTATTGTTACATTCCAATGTTATCAACATCATTATCATCATTACATCACCATTATTTTCATCTATATTCATATCATAATTATCATCACTATCACCACCATATTCAGTAGTATCAGCTTAAGCAGCTGTACCACCATATCATCATTAATAAAATTACCTTTATTACTGAAAATTAGTTGTGCTCCAATTTACTCATCACTATTATCTTTTTATGTAATCTCCATATCTTTGAAAAATGATAAATTGCTTGTTTTACAGAATCGCTAAAGGTATCATCAGCGAGAATCGATTTATCACTATTGATGGATAGATTAAAGTCTTGGTTTCTCGATCGTCTATTATATCGTGATTTAGGTTTGGGGGAGGGGGGGGGGAAGAAGGGAAGAGAGAGAGAGAGAGAGAGAGAGAGAGAGAGAAAGGGGGGAGGGAGGGAGAGACAGACAGACAGACAGACAGAGAGAGAGAGAAAGAGAAAGAAAGAAAGGGGGAGGGAGGGACAGAGAGAGAGAGAGAGAGATTGATGGAGATAGTGTGCTTGAGAGAGAGAGAGAAAGACAAACAGGTAGAGAGAGAGAGAAGACAACTAGAGAGAGAGGAGAGACAGAAAGAGAGAGAGAGAGAGAAAGACAGGTAGAGGAGAGAGAGAGAGAGAGAGAAAGACTGATGGAGATAGTGTGCGTGAGAGATAGAGAGAGGGAGAAAGGACAAACAGACAACAGAGAAAAGAGAGAGAGAGAGAAAGGTAGAGGAAAATAGAGAGAAACAAAGAGGGGGATGACAAAAAGAGAAAAAGACAGG
>NW_020868913.1:40000-52500 GCF_003789085.1 Penaeus vannamei
ATTAACACACACACAGGCAGCAAAGCCTTAGAGGAAAAATTAACATGAACATCTTCCTCTGACATATATTTTACCTTTGTCCGATATTATTTCTTAAAAACAATATTTCAAAATATGGTGACAGCTTCTAATCGTAAATGCCAGTACATTGTAATATATATTTCAAATGACTGAGGACATTTTGGGACACTGTATTTTAATTTTAGAGTTATTAAAAAATAATAATACATACACATTTGTGTTCTTGTTGGAGAGAGGGAGAAAGAAAGAGAGAGAGAGAGAGAGAAGGAGTGAAGGGGAAGAGGGGAGGGGTGGAGGAGCAAGACAAGAACCGAGAAATATGAGGTGATACAGGAACATGAATAGAAACTTCCAGATGAAGAGTAATTAAAAATGGAATGAGACAAAATAGAGAGAGAACCGTATAGGCTAAAAACAGAGTTACAGCGATAAAAAAATGAAAGTAAAAGAGCCAATAATATAGTTAGGAAAGTAAGAGGTAAGCAGTAATGAATGACGGAGAGAGAAAAAATGTTGCATATCTATAACCCTTCTGGAATGTTTTAATAAATATCCTCTCGCCAAGAACACAAATAACTATAAAATCAAAATACAGTGTCCCAAAATGTCCTCAGTCATTTGAAATATATAATGCAATGTAGCATTAGCTGTCTATTAATGTTGCACATATTAAACATAATGTATGAAAATACCTTGTCTATAAGATTGAATAATATATGTAGATATAAAAGTAAAATGTAATACAGCTAAAGATATCCATATGCGAAATAATACTAGGAAATAAAGAAAATCTGACTAGATTTATATTTCATGATAGACTAAGAGGTTAAACAAAGGAAATTATACAAGATTACCGTTCATATATAGCAAGATATAGACAGCTATATGTAATATTTCTCTCTTTCATATTATTATTATTTGTATTATTGACTTTGCTTCGTCGATTCATTCATAGTATGTAAAGGCAATGTTTCTTATGATTTCTTGATGTATATCGTTATGAATAATCAAGGTAGCCATATCTTCTGATAATCCAGTCGCTAAAAAGTCAAAATTATTAATTAGCGCGAAGCAGGCAGGTGAGACAGAGAGATAGACTTATGTACGAGAGATTTGGAAAGTGACAAAGGAAGTAGAAAAAAAGGTAACAGGGAATAAAAGGTGACATTTTACGAGATAAGGAAATAGGTAAGAGATAATGCGCCTTTGCACCAACAGATGGCAGCCTATTATTCCAGAACACGGAAGGTGATGTATATCTAATGAGACAGTTATGGCCTATTTCTTTTTCTTCTACTTCGTCTACTTAAGAGAGAGAGAGATGGGAGGGGGACAGAGAGAGATAGTGTGTGTGTGTGTGTGTGTGGCGTGTGCTTGCTTGCTTCGTGGCCATAAAGTGATTTTCCATTTATTGACATTGCACTTCTTATATCATCTCTCTCTCTCTCTCTCTCTCTCTTCTCTCTCTCTCTCTCTCTCTCTCTCTCTCTCTCTCTCTCTCTCTCTCTCTCTCTCTCTCTCTCTTTACACGTGTTATTCCTTTCATTTTATAGGCGCAATACACACACTCGCGCGTACATGTGCATGCTTATAGATGAAGATAGATATGTCCATGAAATAACTGAAGTGGGTTTCAGATAGAATTGTAATTATTTACATATATCACTACAAAGCTTAGTTCCATATTGATATAGCATATTACATCGGTCGACGCTTACTTCTTCGTATATCGCTCATTTCAAGTAAATCAATGGATTAAAAATATATTTTATATCTATTACCAACAATAATTAATTGAATTACAATAACTATACTTTATTTCCATTTCAGCATAGCAAATTGCTTATGTCAACACTTATTTCTTTGTTGAAAGTACACCGCTCATTACAGGTAAGTCAATAGGTTTACAATAAGCATCTATCACCTATAATTACAATTAGGCAGTGCGATTACAATAATTTCTTTTAACAAACATTGTTTCAAAATTTTATATAATCATTTCTTAATAAACAATATGCACATTCCAAAGTAATGTCTTAAGCGACTGAGGATATAGTACTAACTGTTTTATATCATTATATTGTAGTGAAATATGATGAATATTACAGTATAGAGAGCGTGTATAAAGATATATAAATGTATTTATATAATGCCTGTACGCACGCACGCACACACAGACACAACACACCACACACACACACACACACACACACACACACACACAACACAACACTATATATATGTGTGACTCCCCCATATCGCAACCGCCCCCCCAAACCTATCCACCTTCTACCTACCTATACTGTTAACCCCCTCCTCCCTCACTAATTCTTACCTGGCCACCTGTCACCCCCCACCCCCCGCCCTATTCCTTGTTCCCTCAGTCCCTTATAACCTTATATTCTCCCTTACTCCTCCACCTCTTCCCTACCCCCACGCTCTTCCTGCCACCCTTCTCCCTCCCCACTCTCACCTCCTCTCCCTTCCCCACTCCTCCCCTTTACCCCCTATCTCCTATTCTTAACCCTCTCCCTCATTCCCCCTCACTCTCTCCTACCTTCCCTCCCTCCCTCTTTCTCTCCCTACCCCCTCTCTCTCTCCTTCTCCCTCACTCCCTCCTACCCCCTCACTCCCTCTCTCTTCCCCTTCCCTTCCTCCCTCTTTCCTTCCCTCCCTCTCTCCTTCCCCCTCACTCCCTCCTACCCCCCTCACTCCCTCTCTCCTTCCCCTTCCCCTCCCCTTCTCCTTCCCTTCCCCTCCCCTCCTTCCCTAACTCCTCTCCTCTCCTACACCCCTCTCTCCTCCTACCTTCCCTCCTTACCCACCTCTCCTCCTACCTTTTCCTTCCCCCTCCCTTCCCCTCTCCTCCTACCTCCCCCTCCTTACCCCCCTCCCTCACTCCCTCCTTCCCCCTCTCCTCCTCCCCCCCTCCCCTACCCCATCATCCTTCCCCCCTCCCCCTCCCTACCCCATCCCCCCCCACCCCCCCAATCTATAAAACCCGGCCCACCTGCATCTGTCCCAACCGAAGCCTGTTATGAGGTGCGGAAAGCGGACAGGTCGGCCCTCTCTGACGGGTCCAAGACCGGAAAGTTCGTCTGCGCGATCGGGGACTGTGATAAATCGTCAGGCTTAGGAGGAGCGAAGGGAAAAGGGTCTGTTGGTTCTCTTGTGTGTGTGTGGGGGGGGGGGGTCCTTGTTTATTTTGTTGTTGTTGTTGTTGTTTATTGAGGTTGGTGCGTTTTTTTTCGTTTTTTTTTTTTTGTATTTTGTGTTTTTTTTCTTTCCCTTTTTTTTAATAATTATTGATATTGTTTTGTGGAAGGATTTTTCCTTTTCTATATATAGAGATAGATAGAGATAAATAGATGAACAAATAGTTTGATAGATAGATTAATAGATAAACAGACAGATTTGCTTTTTATTGCCATTTTTCTTTGTTTAAATTGTTTTGTATCAATTTAGCGGTTATTATTTGCTTCTTTTTCTGTTTCTTTGGCAATTATTTAATTGATTCTTCTCTTTCTGAAAATATATTTTATATTTCTAACATTGTTCTGTTGTTATGTAATTGTTCTTTTTTCTTTCTTTCTTTTTTTGAGTTGAGAGAAAAAAATATTTAAAATATTGTAGGATTAGTCGATTATATTTCTCTTTTTTTCTTTCTTTCTTTCTTTCTTTTTTTCTATCATTCTTTCTCTTTTTTATTATTCTGGGTTGAAAGAAATATATAGACTTATATTCTAAATATTATTTTTTGTGTTATACTTTTTTTTTTTTTTCTTTCTTCTTTTTTATCTATTCATTCTTTTTCTTTTCTTTTTTTCTTTTCTTCGTTTTTTCTTTTCTTTCTACTGTTTTTTCTTATTCTCTGTTTCTTTCTGTTTCTTTTTTTTTACGTATTTCTCGTTTTCATATGTTGATGGATTTGAACAATATATTTTAGTGTATGTAATTGGGTCTCAAAATACTGATTATTAGCTTTGATATCAATATTTTTTTATCATTATCATTAGTAGTAGTAGTAGCAGTAGTAGTAATTCATATCATTATTATTATTATTATTATTATTATTATTATTATTATTATTAATTTTGATATTGCTATCATTATCATGATCCATATATATCGTTATAATTGTTATTATTATCATTCCTTCTAGCAGTGAACTTCATTCTGATCATCATTACTATCATTTTTTATATGTATATGTGTATATATAAGACTATTATCATGTAATAATTATCATTACTTTTATCATTATCATTATCATTATTATCACAATATAATTACTACTTTGATCCGTTCCCCTTTCTTTTCTTTCTTTCTTTTCATTTATTTATTTCCTCTTGATCACCATCATCACCATCTCGTCATTCCCATTCTCATTTTCACTTCTCTTTCTCAATCCACCATTTTTACTTCCGGTTTGGAATGAGCGACACGTATTCTATAACCATCGCTCGAGGCGGTTAACTTCACCGAGCCAATTTGAGCGGGAGATTCAAATAGGTTTTTATGGCGTCGGAGGTGGAGGAGAGGGGGGAGGGGGGATATTGTGTGTATTGTGTGTGTTGTGTGTTGTTGTTTGTTGTTTGTTGTGTGTGTTGTGTGTGTGTTGTGTGTGTGTGTGTGTGTGTGAGAGTGTGAGTGAGAGAGAGAGAGAGAGAGAGTGTGTGTGTGTGTGTGTGTGTGTGTGTGTGTGTGTGTGTGTGTGGTGTGTGTGTGTTTTCTTACCTATTGTTTCAATGCGGGAGAAGTGCTAAGCTCAGTGTGTCCCGTGTGCGTGTGTGTGTATGTGTGTGTGTTGGTGGTTTTGTCTTTTGTGTGTTTTCTTGGTTTTGTCTGTCTGTCTCTTTATTCTGTCTATCAGTTTCTTACACAGTCACACAATTTTATATACGAGCATGTGTGTGTTCGTGTGTGAGAGAGAGAGAGATTCTATCATTTCCTTTATATCTTTCTTTCTTGAGAGATGAGTTCCTCCATGTTCATCTTTTATTTATTCATTTTTTCTCGCAACTTCCTGTCTGCTCACCATGACGTCACTTCCGGCTTTTTCCCGCGTGGATTATGCATAAACATCAAATCATCATGATTTTACTCGATCTAACCTCGCTTTGGGGCTGCAGCAGATGCCCCTCACACTTCACCTTCTCTTCCTATTTTTATCATCTTATTTTCTCTCCTACTTTCATATTATTCTTTCATTTATTCTCCTTTTTAGAAGTACTTGTTCGCTCTCGACGCCATAAACAAAAGGGTCTCGGCGGCGCATGTTCCAGCTGTTCCTTCACTCTCCGTTCGCGCCAAAAATGTGACGTCAGAGAATTATTATTATTCACACGGAAGTAAATGTCATTATTGTCGTTATTTCTCTCTCTTGTTATTAATGTGGTTGATATCTTTATTTTTCTCATGACTATTTTTATCATTATTAATATAATAGTCATTATTGTTATTGTTGCTGTTATTGTTATTATCATGATTATTATTACTGCTATCATTATTATTATTATCATTATCATCGTCATTATTATCATTATCATTATCATCATTATCATTATTATATCCGTATCATATATCATCATAATTATTTTCATTATCTTATATAATCATTATATATTATCATTCTTATAATCATCATTATTATAACTGCTATCATCATCATCATTATTATTATTATTATCATTACTATGCCATTACATTTTTTCTTTTCCTTTCATATTATCATCATCAGATAAACAAGATTCATAGTATTATCAATTCCATTATCGTCCTCCTTCTCCTTCTTCTCCTCCTTCCTCTTCTTTTCCTCCTCTTCCTCCTTCCTCATTATCATCTTCATCCTTCACCTTCTCATCCTCCTACTTTTCTTATTCCTTCGTCTTTCTCTCTTGCTCCTCATCTCTACTTTCTTCTTCTTTTTCCTCTTCATCCTAGCCCTCCTTCTCCTCTTTCCTCCTTCACATCCTCCCCTCCTCCTCCTGATCATCATCATCATCCACCTCCTCCTCCCCTCCCCCCCTCCCCTTCCCCCTCCTTCCACCTCCACCTCCTCTCCTCCTCCTCCTCCTCTCTCCTCCTCCTCCTTACCTCTTCCACCTCCTCCTTCCTGCGACCTCCATCTCACTTTCCCCCTTCCTCCCCTCCTCCTTCCTCCCCTTCTCCCCTCCCTCCTCCTCCTCTTCCCCTCCTCCTCCTCCTTCTTCCCCTACCCCTCCTTCTCCTGACCTCTCTTCCACCTCCTCCTCCTCCTCCCCTTCCTCCTCCCCCCTTAACCCCTCCTTCCTCCTGTACCTCTCCACCTCCACCTCCTCCCTCCTCCCCCCCTTCTCCTCCTCCTCCTCCTCCCTTCTTCCCCCCATCCTTCCTCCTCCTCCTCCCTCCTTCCTCCTTCCTTCCTTTTCCCTCTCCTCCTCCTCCTCCTTCTCCTCTCCACCTCCTCTCTATTCTCCTACCTCACCCTCTTCTCTCTCCTCCTCCCCTCTCCTCCTCCTTCGCGAATAAGAGAATTGTCTCGTCATGGCTTCTCTTTGTCTCGCTGTCGCACATGTGTTGCGGCGGAGACTTGCCTTTGTCTCTGTCCTCTCTGTCTTTCTCTGTCTGTCTGTCTGTTTGTCTGTCTCTGTCTGTTTTTTTCTATTTGTGTCTTTCTGTCTCTGTCGTTTTCTGTGTCTGTCTGTTTGTCTGTCTCTGTCTGTTTTTTTTTTTTTTTTTGTTTTTTTTTTTTTTGCCGTTGTGTCTCTGTCTTTCTCTGTTTTTTTTTTTCTGTTCTGTCTCTTTCTGTATCTTCTGTTTCTTTTTTCGTTTTGTCTCTTCTTCTTTCCCTGTCCTGTCTGTCTGTTTGTTGTATCTTTCTGTCTTCTTTTTTCTGTTTGTCTCTGCTCTCTCTGTCTTTCTCGTCTGTTTGTTTTGTTTTGTCTCTTTCTGTCTTTTTTCTGTTTGTCCTTTCTGTCTGTCTCTTGTGTCTGTCTCGCTACCTTTTTTCTGTTGTCTCTTTCGTCTCTCTCTGCCTTTCTCTGTTCTGTCTGCTTTGTCTGTCTCTGTGTATTTTTTGTCTCTTTCTGTCTGTCTGTCTGTCTCTGTCTGTTTTTGTCATTGTGTCTCTGTCTGTTTTTTTGTCGTTGGCTGTCTCTGTTCTGCTCGTTTTACTGTCTGCATCTGTCGGTTTGTCTGTCTCTGTTGCTTCTTTCTGCTCTGTCGTTATTTGTCTGTGATGTTTGTCTCTATTCTCTTCTGGTCTGCTCTGTTATGTCTTCTTTCTGCTGTCTGTCTGTCTGTCTCTGTCGTCTCTGTTCTGTTGTGTCTTTCTTTCTGTCTCTTCTGTCGCTTTAGTCTGTTCTTTTCTGTCTTTCTCCGTTTCTGTCTGCCTACCTGCCTGCCGATTGTCTCTGTCTCTTTCTGTATTTGTCTGCACCTCACTCTCTCTCTCTCTCTCTCTCTCTCTCTCTCTCTCTCTCTCTCTTCTCTCTCTCTCTTCTCTCTTCTCTCTCTCTCTCTCCTCTCACACACCACACACACACACACACACACACACACACACACACACACACACACACACACACACACACACACACACACACACACACACACACATACATACATACACACACACTCATACATCACCACACCAAAAAATTACCCAAAATTACCTTCGAGTTACCACAGTTACCACAACTTTACAAAGTGTGTCGTGTGTGTGGAGAGAAGAGAGAGAGAGAAGATCGAGGAGAGAGAGAGAGAGAGAGAAGAGAGAGAGCGAGAGAGAGAGGGAGAGAGAGACGAGAGAGAGAGCAGAGAGAAGAGAGAGAGAGAGAGAGAGAGAGAGAGGCCTGTGTGTATTGTATGTGTCTGTGACGAGACAGACAGGGGCAGAGAGGGAAGATAGATAGATATATAAATAAATAAATGGATGGAGAGAAGAGACGATAGATAGATAGCTAGATTAGGATTAGAGATGAGAGATACGAGAGACTTGAGAGAGAGAGAGAGAGAGAGAGAGAGAGAGGAGAGACGAGAAGATTGAGATCGAGAGAGAGAGAGAGAGAGAGAGAGAGAGAGAGAGAGAGAGAGAGAGAGAGAGAGAGAGAGAGAGAGAGAGAGAGAGAAGAGAGAGAGAGAGAGAGAAGAGAGAGAGAGGAGAGCGAGAGAGAGAGAGAGGTGAGAGAGAGAGAGAGAGAGAGAGAGAGAGTGAGAGAAGGGAGGAGGGAAGCGAGATACTCGGGACAGACAGAGAGGCGAGATAGATAGATTATAGATAGCATAATAGATAGAGATATCAGAACGTGGTGTGTGACGAGAAGAGGGAGAGACGAGAGAGAGAGAGCAGAGAGAGAGTGAGAGAAGAGAGAGGAGAGAGAGAGAGAGGACGAGAGATAGAGAGAGGAGAGAGAGGAGAGAGAGAGAGAGAAAGAGAAAGAGAGAGAGAGAGAGACAGAGAGACAGGCATGCGATTATATACAATGCATATATTTGCAATGCATATGAATACAGCTCTCATGTACCCGCCCATTCTTATGCTCTCTCTCCCCCCCCCCTCCCCCTCCCCCTCCCCCCTCCCCTTCTCCTTCCTTCCACCTCCATCTTCCGCTTCGTTCCCCGTCCTTCCTCCTCCCTTCTTTTCTTTATTCTTCTCTTATCCCCTCTTTATCCTGTCTTCCTTTTCCTTCCTTCTTCTATGGCTATGCTCCTATTCCCATTTTATTTTACGTTCTATCCTTCCTTCTTTCCTTCTTCTCTGTCTTCTCTCCTATTCCCATCTTCGTCTCTTACCTCTTATCCTTCCTTCCTTCTTTCTTCCCTTTTTTCACACCCTCTTCGCTTTAAGTCTACGTTCTTCCTTCTCTCTTCACTCCTCCTCCTCTCTTCCTTCCTCTTCTTATTTTCCCCTCCTATTTCCCTTTCTCCCTTTTAATCTTCTTTTTTCTCCTTCCTTCTTCCTCTCTTCCTTTTTCTCCTTCCTTCTTCCTCTCTTCCCTTTTCTTTTTCCTTCTTCCTCTCTTCCCTTTCTCTTTCTCTATTTTTACCTCTTTCTCCCTTCTCCCTTTCCTTCTCTATTCCTTCCTTTCTTCCGACCCTTCCTCTCTTAATCGCCCTCCCTCCTTCTTCCTTCTTCTTCCTCCTTTTGTCTCCCTCTCTCCTCCTTTTTCCTCTATTCTTCCCTTTTCTTTCTTCCTAGCCCTCGCCCCTTCTCTACGTTTTTTTCCCTCTTCCTTCTTTTTTTTTCCATTTCCCTTCCTCTTCTTACTCTCTTCCTCTTCCTCCCCTTCCCATTGCCTTCCTTCTTCCTCCTTTTTTTTTCATTCCCCTTCCGTTTTTCCTCCCTCTTCCTCCATTCTCCCTTTCCTCTTTCTTTCTCCTTTTTTCATTCCCCTCCCTCTTCCTACCCATTTCTTCTTCCTCCTCCTCCATCTTCCTCCCCCCCCCTCCCCCCCTCCCTCCTCCCCCTCCTCCCCCCTCCCCCTCCCTCCCTTCCTCTTCCTCCCCCTCTCCCCTCCTCCCCCTACCTCTCCTCCCCTCCTCCCTCCCTCCCTCCCCCTCCCTCTCCCCCCTCCTTCCCTCCCTTCTTCCCTCCCTCCTTCCCTCCCTCTCCCGGCACTGTCCAGCCGGTCCCGAGAAACAAGAAAAGGGAGGCAAGTGATAGTTACGTCTGAACTATAGTTTCTCAATGATTAACTGCCTATTTCGTGGTTCGGGCGTCGGTGGCTCCTTCCTTACGCTGGGTGGACGTCAATGCACGGAGGCTGTGTACACGTAGAGGTATGGATGGGTGGGGTGGGAGGGTGTAAGAGGTGGAGGGTGGATTTGTAGTGTTTTGTGTGTGTGTGTGTGGTTGGGATTGTTTGGGGGAGGGGAGGGGGAGGGGGTGGGTGGTGGGAGCGGGTGTGTGTGTGTGTGTGTGTGTGTGTGTGTGTGTGTGTGTGTGTGTGTGTGTGTGTGAGTGTGGTGCGTGTGTGTGTGTGTGTGTGTGTGTGCGTGGCGTGTGTGTGTGTGCGTGTGGTGTGATGTGTGTGTGGTGCGTGTGTGTGTGTGTGTTGTGTTGTGTGTGTGGTGTGTGTGTGTGTGTGTGTGTGTGTGTGTGTGTGTGTGTGTTTGTCTTGAGTGCCTGAGCATGTTCTATTTATGTTTATTCAATTATTCAACTGTTCTTTCTATCTTACCTTCCCCACTATTCCTCCATTTTCCAGTTCTCTTCCTCTTTCCCTCCCTCCCTCCCTCCATCCTCCTCCTCCTTCTCCCTCCTTAACTCCTCCCTCCATCCCTCTCTCCCTCCCTCCTCTCCCTCCATCCTTCCCTCTGCTCTCTTTCCTTCTCAGCCCTCCCTCTTTCTCCCTCCCTCCTCTCCCTCTATCCCTCCTTTTCCTCTGGACTGAAGCGCCGACACGCCTTAACCCCTCCCCCTCCCCTCCCCTCCCCCTCGCCGCTCTCGACCGACAAACACCCCCAATTCAAGTTACAGCGACCGTAGCCAAATGACAGGGCCTCGCAGCGACCACTTCACTAGCGGCGGGATCCGTTCGCAGTATCAGCAAGACCCCAGTGTTTTGTTTACGTATTCCCAATGGTATTTTACGCGCCCGCTAATGACGGTGCCAGCAAGACGAATGCGCGGGGTTGGGATGTAACTCCTGTTTTAGCCCGCGCTGAAAACCTTGTCGTGTTTTTGGCGATGTTTGGGGTACTTGACGGTGCTGCCGCAGGTGGGGGGGGTGTTCTCGGAGGGTCTGCGTGGGTCGTGGTGCCGCGGTGGCGTCTCGGAGGGGGGCCTGCGGGTGGGTCGGTGGGGGTCCGGGGGGGGCTGCGCGGTCTGGGGGGTGGGGGGTCTCGGAGGTTCTGGAGGTGGGGGGTAGGGGGTTTTCGGAGGGTCTGCGGTGGGGGGGTGGGGGGTCTCGGAGGGGGCTGCGGCTGGGGGGGTGGGGTTTGGAGGCGTCCTGCGGTGGGGGGAGGGGGTCTCGGAGGCTCGGTGAACAATGGGGGGCGCTGACACTCGGATGCCGCGGGGAGACGGGAGGGGTGGGAGGAGCAGTGCGCACCGATTGTAGGCAATGTCTATGTTTTGTATATGTATGTAAGTATATTGTTATACATATATATATGTGTTGTGCGCCTTGTGAGTGCAGAGAGAGAGAGAACGAAAAAGAGAGGACTGAGGAGAGAGAGAGCGAGAAGAAAGAGAGAGGAAGATGAGAGGAGATCGAGAAGAGATGAAAGAGGGAGAGAGAGATAAAGGAGAGAGAGAGAGAGAGCGACAAGAGAGAGAGACAGAGATAAATAAGGAGGAGAAGAGAGAGAGAGGCGAAAAAGAGAGAGAGCGAGAGATCGATAAGAGAGAGAGAGAGAGCGAAAAGAGAAAGAGAGAAGATGCGAGACGAGAGAGAGAGCTAAGCCTCCTCCCCAGCCCCGTGAAATGATTCATTTTACGTGTCTTCATTTTCCTTATCGAGTCATCTTTCATCCCTTTTCACTGTCTCCTTCCTTATCTCCCTCCTTCTTTTCTCCCAATCGTTGCTTGCCTCTTTTCTGTTCAGGTGTTGGGAATGCCCTTTTTTTCTTTCCTCACACACACACAACACACACACACACGACACACACACACACCAATATATATATATTATATAGATATATATTATATATATATATATTATACTATATTATTATATATATATATATATGTTATATTTATATTTACTTAACTTTATATAGTATATATATATATATATATAATATATATATATATATATATATATGTATTTATTTACTTACTTATATATTATATATTTATAATATATATATATATATTATATAATGATATATATATATATATATGTATGTATATATATATATATATATATATATATTACATACTTATATATATATATATATAATATATATATATATTATATATATATATGTATTATAATGCATATTTGTTGTTTGTACGTGTGTGTGCGTGTGTATGTGCGGTGTGGTGTGCGTTTGCGTGTTCGGTGTGTGCATGTGTATCTATACGTTATATATATGTGCATGCATGCTCATGTACGTATTATACATACACACCATACCCCCACACGACCAAACACATCAATCTCCCTAGAATCACATAGCCTCTTGTCTTGCCTTCCAGTCTATCCCTTGATGCTGCTGAAGGAAGCATCTCCCGGCTTGTGCGTCTCGGGTGAAAGCAACATGGATTGCCAGGTCTCCGAAAATTCGGTTGTGGTATTGGCACTGTTGGTTTTGTTACGTTTTGCAGGTTTGTGATGTTGGGATTTTGTATTCATATTGGTATAGGTAGATAGATAGATAGAGGTATGTATGTTTATATACACCATGTAAATATTTAATTACATATATATGTATATATCTTCTTTATTATATCTATTATTGTGTTATTATATAATATATATATATACTAATTTATATTTTATATATAATATTATATATATATTTATATATTATTGTCTATAATGACATTA
>NW_020868913.1:65000-85509 GCF_003789085.1 Penaeus vannamei
TTCTCCCCATTCTCTTTCTTTCTTTTACCTTCATCGTTCTCTCTCTCTCTCTCACTCATCTCTCTCTCTTCTCTCTCTTCTCTCTCCTCTCTCTCTCTCTCTCTCTCTCTCTCTCTCTCTCTCTCTCTGTCTGTCTCTCTCTCTCTTGCTTGCTCTTTAATTTCTCTGTATCATAAAGTCAAATTAAGATAATAATGAATAATAAGAAAATAGACAAAAAAAGGAAAACGAACAAGGAAAATATTCGATAAATAAAACGAAAAACAAAAGACTAACGACAATATCACATAAATATTCATCCGAACACAACAATTCATCCGAACACAACAATCCATTTCGTCTACACCGTAATTTCGACAAATCCTCGAGCCAAATGCATTAAAAAAGTAGAAAACAACTCAATTAAAAAACATTACAGCCAACATACACACATGCACTATACATACACAAATACAGTAGGCCCATTGCATACAGAAACACCGTGTTCGTATTTTTATCTCGACGTCTCGTGAGATTTATAGAGCATAATAACTCCCTAGTCATCAACAAAGGAAACGGACGCAGGTTCTCCGTGATTCATTGCCAGATGTTGCGATTAAGTTGTTATTATCAACGTTGCTATTGGTTAAATGTGTTAATTTCTTTGTTAACGTATGTTAAATATGTTAATCGGTTCTTGTTCCTTTCGACTGTGATTGTAAGGTGTTGTATCTTTGTAGATTTGTTTAGTTTATTAACCTTTTTTTTATTTTGCTGTCTTTTTTGTTTTGTTTATTATCATTGTTTTTGTTTTCTGGCTTCGTAGTTATTTTTTGCGTATGTTGTTATATTTTGTTGTTTTTATTATCGTTGTTGTTGGTAGTTTATATATGTATTATATATATATAGATACATAGATAGATAGATAGATAGATTTTTTTTTTTTTTTTTTTTTGTTACGTAGATAATGATACAAAGAAAGAAGATAATTATGACAACATTGACAAACTTGGTCGTCAATGATAATGACATTTACAATAATAGTATTAGTGCCAAAGTGGTGATAGTATTATAGTATTGATAAGGATACCATCAAGAAAATCCTGATAATAACATTTAGAATTATAATACCAGTAATAATTCAATGATATAATAGTATTTATAAGGAAACCATTGAGAAAATTAATATTATCTTTGATAATGATGATGATGATTATGATGCTGTATATGTTATTAGAATGAAATAAAACATTATCAGTATAATGTCAAGGATGATAAGAGTAACGTTATTAGAATTAAATTAACATAATCCCTATAATGATAATGATAACGAGAGTAACGTTATTAGAATGAAATTGAACATGATCACTATAATGATAATGATAGTAACGAAAAATCGTTATATGAATGGGGATAGAGGTGATAATGGTACAGATGAAGATTATAACGGTAATAATAGGATCTTTTTTTAACGTTACAAAATCCATTAACTGGTGATAAGAATAACGCTGATAATGATGTTAATAATGGTAATAACAATAATGGTTATAGGGATCGAAAAATTAAAGGTAATTATAATATCACTGATGATTTGAAAATCAATTATCATACATAAGGAATTTGATAACAATTTCGAGAAGGTTGATGATGTTCGAAATTACATTGATGTTTAATGATAATAATGATAATCATGGTAATATTAACTGTAACATTAATACTGACACTGCTAATGATAAAAAATATATCATTATTATCATTATTATCGTTATTTCTTGCTTTCGTTGTTCTTGCCATTTTTATTCATCATCGTTCTTGCATTTATCACGGTTGTAATCGTTAGAATCTAAATTATCAACGATAAGAGAGGTCTTATCATAATTACTTATCACGATCATATAACTTGTCATGCAGACGTATATCTGTTGTGGGATGGGGGCAGATAGATGATGCTGCTGGTTTTGTGAGAGGAAGGTATAAATTGTTCTTAGAGATGAGAGTTTTTTTTTGCTTTTTTTATATCTTAAAACCCCCCCATCGATGATGATGACTTTTCATCCGCTTGTTCACCACACAAGCGCGCGCATGTGGTGGTGTGTGTGTTGTATGGTATAATATATATAGTAACTATATATATAATTATATATAAGGTATAATTATATTATGTATGATATTATATTACATAATAGTTGAATAGATGTATATATATATTATATAGTAAGTAGTGTGTGGTTGTGTGTGTGGTGTGTGTGTGTGTGTGTAGTGGTGTGTATGTGTGTGTGGTGGTTGTGGTGTTGTGTGTGCGTTATATGGGGGATAGACGAAGTTGTGTAGGGAAGAGATTTTTATACCAGCACGCGCACAGATAGGGTGGTCCACAGTTGACTTACAGGCTACACGACACACACACACTATCGCACAGCACACGACCATTGATTAGTAGGTTTCTTCAATCTTGTATGTTAGCAGAGTGCTTTGCTAAGCGGTTTCGTGCCTCACTGCGTGAGCGGATATATATATATATATATTTAGTATATATAATGTAGTGAAGTTGGATATTTTACGAATGTATCGTATAATATACTAGAGTCATAGGAGGGAGAGAGAAATAAATATTAATATTATAGAGGCGAGTACATCGCTGGCTTGAGCAGTCTACGTTGTACGGACCTGCAGGTAGAGATGTTCGGATATCTGATGGGCATAAATGTTATGTGTGTGTGTGGTGTGTGTGTGTGTGTGTGTGTGTGTGTGTGTGTTGGTGGTGTGTGTGTGTGTGGTTTGTGGTATGATAGAAGCAATAGAATGAGGCAAGGATATCGCTGGCTCACTATCTCACACACACGCACACTGTACACACTCATATATAATGTATAACGCTTGTGGCGATTTAATATGCAGATTGACTTGACTGATGAACTAGGCGTTGTATGAGGATAGATTAGATTGTACTGAATTATACACACACAATTGCGTTGTGTATATGTATACTGCATACATATGCGAGAACTGAGTATATCATTACGTTAGTCGCTCATTATTCATATAGTATATATAGTGTGAGTAAGAGGGTGCTATGTGTGCTGTGGTGTGTGTGGTGTGTGTCGTGTGTCGCTGCTCGAGTTCGTGTGTGTGTTGTGGCTGTGTTGTGCTTTATGAGTCATTATCCTCGTAAGTATAGTGAGATTCACTGATAGTTATATTACTGCACTCACACTCATCAGCGCTTCATGTGTAGAATTATTGATCTTTGATGTAGTGTGAGAGTGGATCATATATGAGGAGCGGTGATACCTAAGCAGATGGTGTTGAGCCTTAGCACTATATTAGTATACTATGTAGCGCACATATACTAATACGGAGAGGATGAGAGGATGCGCAGCGAAGAGAAGACGAGAGAGAGAGAGAGAGGCACGAGAAGTCAATTATAATAATGTTATCACTGAGACTATATATTGCTATGCCGCATATACGCTCAGGTATTAACTATTATATCAATTTCGACACTTGGCTCTCTTCTCCTCTTTCTTATTACTTCACAGTCCGCCATCCACCTCACAGGTAACACCATAATCAACCCTTCCTCATTTACATTAATCCTCCATTTATTATTAATTTACGCATTCTCAAAATCTCCAAACGCATTCAGCTCCGTCTTGGCAGAACAATAGACTCCTGAACCGCCTCCGCTTAAGAGAATCAGAATCCCTTGCTGAGGAGGCGTCGATCCCCCTCCAAGCCGATCAGATTACGCCTCCAACAACCGCGAAGACCAACAAATAAAAGGAGATTAGCATAGACACCACAAAGGGTATTAGTGTAACACGAAGACGTAAATCACCACAGGAGAGGGACTTCTGCCAGCGCCTTGGAGAAGTTACAGCGAAGTTACAGCGTGTTTAATGGACAAGGTACAAGCGCTTGCTATGAAAACAAGTGAGATTATTTGTAGCTGTCGGAGCATAATGTGCCAGCGCTTGCAAATGGAACTGCGGGGACGTGCACATGTGTGGGTTTTATTTGTGTGTGTGTGGGTGTGAGTGGGGTGGGCGTCGTGTGTGTGTGCTGTGTGTGTATGTGTGTGTGTGTGTGTGCTGTGTGTGTATGTGTGTGTGTGTGATGTGGTGGGGCGTCTGTGTGTGTGTGTGTGTGTGTGTACTTATGGTAGCTTCATGTATGTGTGTGAATGAGTTTATTGTCGTGGCTTCTGTACACGTAGAGGTGCATAACACATATGCGTTTTCCTTTCCTTCTTTCCTTTTCCATTAATTCATGTCTCTCTCTCTCTCTCTCTCTCTCTCTCTCTCTCTCTCTCTCTCTCTCCTCTCTCTCTCTCTCTCTCTCTCTCTCTCTCTCTCTCTCTCTCTCTCTCTCCTCTCTCTCTCTCTCTCTCTCTCTCCTCTCTCTCTCTCTCTCTCTCTCTCTCTCCTCTCTCTCTCTCTCTCTCTTCTCCCCTCTCTCTCCTCTCTCTCTCTCTCTCTCTTCTCTCTCTCTCTCTCTCTCCCTCTTCCCTCTCCCCTCTCCCTCTCCTCTCTCTCTCCTCTCCTCCCCCTCTCTCTCCCTCTCTCTCTCTCCTCCCTCCCTCCCTCCCTCCTCTCTCTCCTCCTCCCTCTCCCTCTCCCTCTCTCCCTCCCTCCCTCCTCCTCTCTCTCTCCTCTCTCTCTCTCTCTCTCTCTTCTCTCTCTCTCTCTCTCTCTCTCTCTCTCTCTCTCTCCCTCTCTCTCTCTCTCTCTCTCTCTCTCTCCCTCTCTCTCTCTCTAACTATATGTACATAAAACGACCCCTTCCTCAACGTAGGCAATTTCAAAGCATACGACCGTATCCCCATCCCTATGTATGAACATGTTTGTGCTAATACATACGTGTGTTTACGTCTGTATCCCCCAAAATACCACCCAGTTTGATGGCCCATAACTGCAGTTGCTTGCATACAGATCGGCGGCCGGGGGAACTCCGACGAAACGCAAGCCACGTAATTACTTGACATTAATTAAACTCTTGTAAACACCTTGTACCTCGTTGGCCTTGTGGGAGATTACCGGGCTTCTTGATCACTCGTTTCTCCCTTCTCGGTTCGCGATGGCGTGCGGTGGGGGGGGGGGATTATTCGAGGGGGGAGGGGGGAAGGGTGGGAGTGGGGGAGAAGGGGGGAGGGGTGGGAATGAGGGGAGAAGAGGGTGGGAGTGGGGGAGTGAGAAGGGGTGGGGTGGGGGGGGAGGGGGGGGGGGTGGGAGTGGGGGAGGGGGGAGGTGTGGAAGTGGGGGAGAAGGGGGGGAGTGGGAGTGGGAGTGGGGAAGGGGTGGGAGTGGGGGAGAAGGGGTGGGAGGGGGGGAGAAGGGGAGAGGGGGAGTGGGGAGTGAGAAGGGGTGGGAGTGGGGGAGAAGGGGGGAGGGGGGGTGGAGAGTGGGGAGAAAGGTGGGAGTGGGGAAGAAGGGGTGGGAGTGGGGAGTGAGAAGGGGGGTGGGAGGGTGGGAGTGGGGAGTGAAGAAGGGGTGGAGTAGGGGGAGAGGGGAGGGGAGGGGGTGTTAGCCGTGTTATCTGGGAAATTCGGATGCAGCAAGGGGTGAGAAAGCGTCTGGTTATCTGTACGTCTATCTAGGGGTACGGTATCTGCATGTGTATCTTGATCTCTGTTTTTTCTTTTCTTTTCTTTTCTTTTCTTTTTTTTCTTTTTTTTTTCTTTCTTTTTCTTTTTTTCTTTCTTTTTTTTTTTTTTTTCTTTCTTTTTCTTTCTTTTTTCTTTTTTTTCTTTTTCTCTGTTTTCTTTTCTCTTTTGTCTCTCTCTCTCTCTCTCTCTCTCTCTCTCTCTCTCCTCTCTCTCTCTCTCTCTCTCTCTCTCTCTCTCTCTCTCTCTCTCTCTCTTTCAATTTCTCTTTCTCTCCCCTCCATCTATCCCTCTCTGTCCCTCACACTCTCTCTTTCTCTCTTCCTCTTTGCATCTATATATCTTTCGGTTCATCCGTTTCAAAGTCGTCATGCACTAGATATTCATTGTCATGAGATTACGTCATGCGAGAGTCCAGGATGTTGCTGCTAGTCACTTTCACATCAACTTCACTTCACAGTCTTCCCTCGATTCAAAAAAAAAAAAAAAAAAAAAAAAAAAAATTATAAAAAGTAAATAAAAAAAGAGAGTCCAGTATTTGTTTTACTGACATATCTATAATTGATCTTTAGTTTTATGAATCATATCAACGCTTATGAAACGTGGTGGACGGATGGGTGTTCTGCCGAGAGAGAGAGGGGGGGGGGAAGAGGAAAGAGAGAAAGATGAAGATTTCTGGAAGAAAGTTAGAATAAGTTTCACCGAAGGCTGAAAGGAAAGGAGGGGAGAGATAGAAGCCAGATAGAGAGATAATGAGAGAAGGAGAAGAGGAGGAGAGATGAGAGAGAGATAGAGATCCAACGAGAGAGAGAGACAGACAGATAGAGGCAGAGAGAATATAGGAGATAGAGAGCCAATGAGACAGAGAGAGATAGAGAATGAGAGAGACAAAGAGCCAAAGAGAGAGGGGGAGTTAGATACAATCCGACAGACAGACAGTCAGATAGAGAGCCAATGAGAAAGAAAGAATGAGAGAATTAAAGAGCCAATGAGAGAGAGAGCGAGAGAGCCAATGAGACAGAGAGAAAGAGAGAGAGCCAATGAGACAGAGAGAAAGAGAGAGAGATAGAGTCAATGAGAGAGAGAGGGGGGGAGAAGAAAAAACACGCTGCCTTTGGGTATTAATATTCATATATGGGCGTAAAAATGCAAGTGTTAGATCAGCTTCTGTGGCTGCATCGTACCTCAGGCAACCCCGCGAAAAGTGGTAGAGAGAGCAGGGTTATCAATTTTATTCCTATTATCCTTAATTATCTTAATTCTTTTCGTTTATTAATCAAGTGATCTTTTTCGCTTTAGATTACGCTGTCTTAAGTTGCTGTTGTTTTTTTATTACGGAGATAGACTTATCGTTTTGATTTAAATAATAATTTAGAAAATGGACGTCTTTTGGGTTTGTACTTTGTATACTAATCTTTTTTCCTTCCTTTTTTTAAGAGTTTCTTCTCTTCTATTTTTTTCTTAAGTAGGAGCTAATCTAATTTTGAAAATTGCACAGTTTAAGATAGTAAAGAGAGATACAAAAGGAGGAGAAGAAAGATAAAAAAAAATAATAGTTTACCAGACGGGCGAACAAGTTAAAGAAAACGTACACAGTTAAAAACAGACAATAAATGTGATACACAAGAAACAAAAAGAAATATACGAGAACAGACAGTGCGGATAAAGATGTGGGATAGAAGACAGAGATGAAATAAAAGAAGAAAATTATAGTAGTGATATTAATAGCATTAATATCGGTAATAATGATTAATTATGATAATAATGGTGTAATGACAATTAAAAAGGGAATGGCAATATGGATGATAAAGCAATAATGAAAATTTTATTGATACTACTACTAGTAATGTACTATTACTATTCATGATGATAATAATAATCATGATAATAATGATGATTATAACGATGATAATGATAATGATGATGATATTAATGACAATGATAATGATAAAAAATTATGATAATAATGATGATAATACTTATAATCATGATAATGACAATAATGATGATGATAATGATAGTGATAATAATGATAATGACAATGATGATAATGATTATAATGATGTTAGTACTGATAAAAACAAAAAAATAACTATATAGGCTTCCATCGCCACACACAAACGTACAAAAAAATACATAGATACTATAAACACGTACACACCACACACATCCATACACATGACCATATGTATGTATGGCTGTGATCACAAACAACACATGATGTCAGGTCATGTGGAAGTCAGATAGTATAGAAAATATTAGCGAACATATATAGTATATGGTGTGTGTTTTTGGCTAAATGTCTGTTTTTGTATGATACTTTTTAATTTTTTATAATGTATAATTGATTAATTGATTTCTCTGTGTTGTGTCAGACTGTAGTTAGATTGTATTATATCATTATTCTTGAGACACACTGTATCACGTTTTATATTGAAATTATTCTGAAACCGTATACATGAAAGGTCAAATTGAATTTATTTTTGTTTTTCGTTTTTCTCTAATCTTTACCTTTCTCTTATTTTCTCTGTCATCTATCTCTCTTTGATCTTTACCTTTCTCCTTTCTCTCTTTTTATCTTTCTATCTTTTTGTTTCTCACTCTCTCTCTCTCTTTATATCCTTCTCTCTTTCTGTTTCTCTTTCTCTTTCACTCACATACACGAGAACATGCACACGCACATACGCACACGCATGCACGCTTGCCCAAAAAGTGAATGAGATAAAATGAATTGTTTGAATATAATCAATTAAACAGATACGAGTTTGAGAGGTAGAATGAACTGATTAAATAACCTGAAAATATATATTAATAAACGGCTCAACAGATAGATTAACAAAATAACACCAAAAGAATATAAAATAAAAATAGTTTAGCCCCCCCTACCTCCTCCGTCTCACCTGCCAATCCGTCATCCAAAAATTCTTATCAGAAAACGAGAGATTCGATAGTCACGTGAAGTCATCAGCCACAAACTATATATAATTGTGCCGATAATAAACTATATTAAATTGTGTCGATTATGAACTATTAATGATTGTGCCGATTATTTTTAGGTGTTAGGTGTTGGGGGTAACTGGGTGTTCTTGCCTTAGATTGGTTGGTATTAGGAGCATAGTAGATAAGGAGAGATATTGTGCTAGGTAATATCGACTGAACACAATTTTATCTTCATCTTCACCTTCAATTTCCATCTTCTTCATCTTCACCTTCACCTTCCATCTTTATCATCACCTTCATATTTACCATCTTTATCCTTCACCTTCATCTTTATATTCATCTTCATCTTCTTTATCCTTCACCTTCATCTTCACCTTCAACTTCATCTCCATCTTTATCACCTTCATATATATCTTCACATTCACATTCATCTTAATCTTCACCCTCACCTTCCATCTTCATCTTCATCTTCATCTTTTTATCTTCACCACCTTCCATCTTCGTCTTCACCATCATCTTCATTTTTTTACCTTCATCTTCACCTTCATATATATATCTTCACTTTCATCACCTTCCATCTTCGTCATCTTCACCTTCATCTTCATCCTCTTCACCTTCACAATCATCTTCATCTTCATCACCTTTACCTTCTATCATCATCTTCATCTTCATCTTCACCTTATTCCTCACCTTCATCATCTTCATCATGACTTAAAATATTGTCTATTTCTGAAAGAATGGAGGATGGCGTGTCCAAGTGCAGATAACATTGGCGATAGTGAGGATTTTTAACAGTAATTATGAAAAGCGAAGATAGCAATTATTGTTGATAATGATAGTGACGATCTTGATGGTAATAAGATTGTAATATGATCATAATGCTAATATTGATTATGATTAATGGGTATTTGTATCAATATTAATCATATGCAAAATGTGGAAAAAATATTCGGATAATAAAGATAATTACAGTTGAATAAATATGATGGAGAGAATAAGAAAGACAACAGTAAGAACCAAAATAAACACACGAGAGACAATATGATAAATAGATAAATACTGTAATAATCTAATACAGTATGATAATAAGAAATATGATATAACTGATGAAATAATATAAAAAGATATAATTGATACAATTATGTAAAATAATACAATAGATACAATAATGATATATGATAATATATATTATATAATAGATGAAATGATACACTAGTATATTGCACATAAACTTTGAAAATATTTGTTCATATGAATAGTTCAGACAAACAAGCAGGTAGATGGATAGAAGGACAGGTAATTTTTAAAGCATAATTTGACAGGTGTCTAATACTTAAAAAGGAGTATATTAGTGCTGTGATTGATGTGTGTTTGGTTATTGTAATTAAAAGTTATTTTTAAAAATAGATAAGTACTATCTTAGCTGTAAAAATACACGCAGCATTATTCATTATGTAAGTGCGTGTAAGTATAAGTAATCCTAGATAATAAAACTTCATGTACGTGTATGTGTGTATGCGTGACTATATGTGCGTAAGTATTTATGTATTTGTGTGTTCATATATGTATGCATGTACGTATGGTGGGTGTTGTTATATGTGCGTACATATCTATGCATGTGTGTCCATATGTATCCGCATGGATGTGTGTGCGTGTGTTATATGTGCGTATGTACTAACGCATCTGTGCGTATATGTGTGTACGCTTGGATGCATATGTGTGTCTATACGTGTACGCTTGGATGCATGTGTGTGTCTATACGTGTACGCTTATATGCATGTGTGCGTCTATACGTGTACGCTTATATGCATGTACGTGTATTTCTGCATGTACGTATCCGTATGTGTAAACGCCCGTGGAAAAAAGAACCCCGTAGCTTATGTCCACACATAAGTATGCATGTGTGTTTATTAAGGCATCTCCATGAAATAAAACTCTGTTATCCCGCGCTTTCATTGTCATGCTTATATCCCAGGCTCTTATGATATGTATCTCTCCGCCCTGTGTGAGTGAGCGTTCTCGGCACGTACACGCAGTAGACCCCGAGATGAATTTGTACACATGGCAGCCCAATCAATTTACCTGACTACATAATTACATGCCGTGGTAAGGCTGTGTCAGGTATGCACCCACCTGTACCGACTAGGATGGGTCTCTGAGCGTGTAAAAGCCATGGGGAATTACAAGAACTTGGGGATGGAAGTGGTGTAGGTGGTTGAGAGTGGTGGGTGTGTGGGTGTGGGTATTTTGTCTTTGTAGATGTGTGGTTTGTCTTTGGAAGTGTGTTGATATGGGGGGGGGAGGGGGAGTGCGTATGTGTGTGTATGAGAGAGAGAGAGAGAGAGAGAGAGAGAGAGAGAGAGAGAGAAGAGAGAGAGAGAGAGAGAGGGAGGGAGGGAGAGGAAAGGGAGAGAGAAAGAGAGACAGACAAACAGAGAGAGAGGGAAAGAAAAAAAAGAAAGAGAGAGAGAGAGAGAATGAGTAAATGTAATGTGTGTGTTTTGTGTCCATATACTCTACACGTACATATCTATACATACACGTCCTTCCTTAAATACATATCTACCCTCACGTCTCCAGCCCCATGTCTGCGAGTCCATAAGGTATAAAGACAGAGAGGGGGGGTATGAAAGAGGTAAGGGGGGGGGGTTCAGATAGAGACATCAGGTAGTGGCAGGTGAGTCCAAGAGGTCTGCTGAGTCACTCCCCCCCCCCCCAGTCTCATTCATCACCGCTCACTCACTTACACTCACCCAAAGACACACCTTTCACCTTACACCGAGTCATTTAGGGAAGGGAGGAGGTGGAGGGGAGAGAGAGAGGGGGATGGGACGGAGGGAAGGATGGGGAAGAAGGATGGGGAGGAGGAGGGAGGGGGAGGACGAGTGGGAGGGAATGGGGGGAGGAGAGGGGGTAGTGGAAAGACGGGGAGAGAGGGAGGGAGGAGGGGGAGAGGGAGAGGGAAAGAGGTGATGGAGAGGGAAAGGATGAGGGATGGAGAAGAAGATGGGAAGGGGGAGGGATAGGGAGGGAAAGATGGGGGGAGTGGGAGGGAGGATGGGAGAGGGATGGAGAAGGGAAGGGAGGATGGGGGAAGAGGGAGAGGGATGGAGAGAGGGTGGAGAAGGGAAGGAAGGGGGATAAAGAATTAACAGAAGGTAAAGGGGGAGGAGAGAAGAGGGAGAGAAATTAAGGGAAGGTGGAGAAGAATGGAAGGGGGAGGATAAGGAGGGGGAAGGATGGGAGGAGGGAGAGGGATGGAGGAAGGGGATAAAGAATTATAGAAGGTAAAGGGGGAGAGGAAGGAAGGAAAGGTGGGGAAGGATGGGACGGAGAGGGAAGGAGGTGGGGAGGGAGAGAGATGGAGGAAGGGGGATAAAGAATCAACAGCAGATAAAGAGGGAGAGAAATGAAGAAAGGTGGGGAAGGATGGGACGGAGAGGGAAGAGAGATGAGGAAGGGGGATAAAGGAGGATAAAGGGGAATATAAATTCTGGAAGGTGGGGAAGGATAGGAGGGGAAGGATAGTGGGGGGGGGGGGTGGAAGGAGAAAAAGAAGAAGAAGCAGAAAAGAATAGGGTATTGTTTCACTCGATAGTTAGCAGCAAACAACCCTCAGGTGAACGAGGAAGACAAGGGAGGAGACGCGCTAATTGGCAGTTATGTCATTATGGTTGATTGTTTTGAGTGTCATTCTTGTTTGGATTTTGACGCCTTGATTTGGGGGGTGGCCGGGGGGTGGGGGGGGGAAAGGGGGTGAGGGGGTTGGCCGTGATTTGAGGGTTTTGTGGTCGCTGTTTTTTGTTTTTTGTTTTTTTGTTTTTTTAGTGAATATTCATGTCTATTTCTGTGTGTATGTGTAAGTGTGAGTGTGTGTGTAGTGTGTGTGTAGAGTGTGTGTGTGTGTGTGTGTGTGTGTGTGTGTGTGTGTGTGTGTGTGTGTGTGTGTGTGAGTGTGTATGTGTATGTGTGTGTGTGTGTGGTTGTGTGGGATTTACGAGTGTTATACATACTGTACAATACATAGAAAATACATGTGTACATGGACGTATAAACACACTATCACACAAGAGATACCCACACACACACACACACACACACACACACCACACACACACACACACACACACACACACACACACACACACACACACACACACACACAGAACACACACACACACAACACACACACACACACACACACACACACCCAAACACACACACACACCACACACACACAACACACACACACGAACAAACATAACAACACACACGCGCGCACACACAAGAACACAAACATAATCCCCCCAAAACACACACACACACAGATCGCTCTAATCCACAAACTCATCTCAAACACACTTCTTTGCCCAAACACAAAGGACAAATCTCACTTCTTTTATTTTAATCTTTCTTCCCCACATCACAGCGGATCTGAAAATGGCGGCCAATTTTCCGAAATAAGTTTCTGTTTAAGTGTTATTCTCGAAGAAAAAGATGCGAGATAATTTTTTTTTTCTTCTTCAAGGAGGTGGTGACTGTGTCCTCTTTACCCCCCCCCCCCCCCCCCCGGCGCGGAAAGAGAAAGGAGGAATGGAGGAAAAGAGATGATAGAATATACATAGATGCATACATACACACATATACACAACACACGCACATGCACCCACACATAATACATATACAGTTTATAGATAGAATATAGATATGTATATACTTTATACATGTATATATATATATTATATATTATATATATATATATATAATACATACATATATATATATATATATATATATATATATAATGACAGTATATACATGTATATAATTATATATAAATATATATATTATATATATTATATGTATGTATATATATATATATATATATATATATATATATGACAGTATACATACATGTATATATACATATATATATACATATATATATATATATATATGTATGTATCTAAGTGTGTGTCATGTTATACATTTGTGTTTGTACGTATGTAAAAATAAACTTATAGAGAGCAGAAAGGGACATAATTACTTAAATCAATGAAAGATGGAAACAAGAACAGCAAATCGACCATAGTAAAAGAAAGAAGAAGAAAGAAGAAAAAGAAGAAGAAGAAGAAAGAAGAAAGAAGAAGAGAAGAAGAAAGAAGAAAGAAAGAAAGAAGAAGAAGAAGAAGAAAATAAAGAAGAAGAAGAAGAAGAAGAAGAAGAAGAGAAGAGAAGAAGAAAGAAGAAGAAGAAGAAGAAGAAGAAGAAGAAAGAAGAAGAAGAAGAAGAAAGAAAGAAAGAAGAAAAAAAAACATAACTTGGATGCCTACTTACTACCGTGGCGAAGCTCGTATTACCAATAATAATAATAAGAAGAAGAAGAAGAAGGAAGAAGAAGAAGAAAAAACAACAACTTGGAAGCCTACGTATTACCAATACAGGGAATAGCTATTATCATCTTAATTATCATTATTACTCTCATCGGCGTCTTTCCTATCACTGTTATTATCACCGTCTCTGTCCTTGCAGTTCGTATCACAATTACTATTATTGTTATTGACATTTCATAGTAATAATACGAACTTAAATCTTATTTCATTGTCATTACTATTATTGTGTTATTATTACTATTATTATCCATTATTATCATTGGCAACATCCTTAGTATCATTACTATTATCATTAATAGGAAAATAACTTATTAAAACAGTTATTAAAACAACCTAACTATGTGCTTACACCTCCAACAGATCAATCAAGATAATAATCATTATTTATCATCAACTATAAAGTAATTCAAATCTGATATTGAACATGGAGAATACAGAATAAAAATAACATAAATATCTTTTCTTCTACCTATTGTTTTCACGTTGTCAAAAAACAGATCGTTAGGTTATGTAACTTCAATTGTTTAGCTGTAATCGTAATGGCTGCCTGACAAGACCTCAAAAAATTAAAAAACACAAAAAAACGTAAAAAAGAATAAAGAGGAAGAAGTAGAAGAGTAGAGATAGAAAAAAAGACTAATTGGTGTGCCAAATATATTCACCGAGAACTATAATTATCGTTGATATAGGTTCTTTTACGGTATTATCATATTGGGAAATTATCGTACATCTCGAGGGTGCCTGCGGTCTCTATGTTCGGGTCGTGGGTTATTTCTTTATCTCTTTCTTCCCTTTCTCTTGTTGTTATTCTGTTTTGTAATGTAGCTATCGTTTTGTTTTTGCTTTTTCTTCGTTCTCTGATTTTTGTTTTTACTCATTTTCATTACATATTTTTCGTTTGTAGTCTCTCTTTTCTCTATTTCTGTCTGTCTGTCTCTGTCTCTGTCTCGCTCTCTGTCTCTGTCTCTCTCTCTCTCTCTCTCTCTCTCTCTCTCTCTCTCTCTCTCTCTCTCTCTCTCTTCTCTCTCTCTCTCTCTCCTCTCTCTCTCTCATTTCTTCCTCCCTTCCTGTCTTAATCCATCTCTTCTTGCTTCCACTGTCGGAAATGCATAAGGTAACCACAGAAATTTCAAACTCATTATGATAATCAAATGCATACATCTTAATATCAAACTTCCACAAAGGTTTTGAGTCATACTGTATTTTTCTTTCGTTTAAGAGAATAAAATTAGTGTGTACGGTACAAAACTATCCATTTTTTTCTATCTGGACAACTATATTATACTAAACATTAACGATACATTTGTTTTCTTTTTTTAATCAGAGCGCGTATCCCCTAAATTTTTAGTATATATGTATATTCTAATTCAAAAGCTTCTACTTCTTTGAATATTCGTTCATTTGGAAATCACAGACAATGAAGAGACCGTAAATGCAAAACAAATTCAGATAATCACTAAATAGTGGATACGTTCTAGATCTCCGGCAGTTCTGGGTTGTAACCGCTCGGCGTCGAAAGCCACTGTTTATTTACCGTAGAAAATCATGGTTATTGCTTACCTACCTCTCTAATTGGATTTTGTCTCTTTGAATTTCGAAGTTAATATGGATTCTTTTCTGCACTTATACCTGGAATTAACAGGATACAGTCTCTTATGGGATAATATAGCCACGTTGTTGTTTACATTTTGTTGCCATACTCATTCTCACTTTCTGTGACCTGAATATTTTGTTTTGCTTTTAGTTTTTGTTTTATCATTTCTAAATTCTGGGTTACTCAGATTTTTTCGTCTGGTCATCGTAGTTTTTATCTATTCTCTCTTTCCTTCTCTCTCTCTCTCTCTCTCTCTCTCTCTCTCTCTCTCTCTCTCTCCCCTCTCTCTCTCTCTCTCTCTCTCTCTCTTCCTCTCTCTCTCTCTCTCTTCTCTCTCTCCCTCTCTCTATCTAGCTATCTATCTATCTATCTATCTATCTTTTCTATCTATCCATCTATCCATCATATTATCTCACTCTCTCTCACTCTTCTCCAATGATTTCCTCAATCTCACTCTTCTCCAATATAATTTTCTCACTCTCACTCACCCTCCCCCTCTCCTTCCTCCCTCAGCTTTTTCTTCCTTCTCTCTCTCTCTCTCTCTCTCGTCTCTCTCGTCTCTCTCTCTCTCTCTCTCTCTCTCTCTCTCTCATCTCTCTCTCTGCGTTCTCTCTCTCTCTCTTCTCTCTGTGGTTTCTAGTCTCTGTACATTATATATATATATATATATATATATATATATATATATATATATATATATATATATATATATATTATATATATTCATTTATACATACATATATAAATGTATATAATATACATTACAATACATATATATATATATTATATGATAGATATATATATATATAATTTATATATATGTACATATATATATATACATACATATAATAATTATAAATATATATATACATACATATTATATATATATATAGTATGTATGTATATAAATGTATGTATATACACATCATTATTATATATATATATTATATATATATATATATTATTTATAATATACAATGTTATATGTATATGTAATATACATATGTATTATTATATATTATATATATAAATAATATATATTATATATATACACACCCAACACACACAATACAACACACACACATTACACAATATATCCATGTATTGTACTGCATCCATCCTTAACCACAGGTAAGGCTAGCTGCAAGGGCCAGTCGGCGCAAACCCGGAAACCTTGCAAAGTTGCAAAAAAACAGCGCTCTTCCCCTGAGCTTGTCCTCTCTCGTCTGCAGGTACTATGCACTAAGTGGGATCGATTCCTTGGACCATGGAGACGAGAGAGAGAGAGAGAGAGAGAGCTAGAGAGAGAGAGGAAGAGAGAGAGAGAGTGTGTGTGTGTGGTGTGGGTGGGTGTGTGGGTGTGTGTGTGTGTGTGTGTGTGTGTTGTGTGTGTGTGTGTGTGTGTGTGTGTGTGTTTGTATGTTAGGTTGGTGTGTGGGTGGTGTGTGTGTGTGGTGTGTAAGGGTGTGTTGTGTTGTTGTTGCGTGGTGTGTGTGTGTTTATGTGTGCGTGGTGTGGGTGTGTTGTGTGGTGTGTGTGTAAGGGTGTTGTTTGTGTGTGGTGTGTCTTAAGGCATATATGTATTACGTATTTATGTGTGGTGTGCTTGTCTCCTTTACTTGTCTATCTCCTATCGCTCTGTTTTACTATTTACTCTAAAAATTGGTGTATTTTTCTAATGCTCCTTGGAATGAATCTTTATTCTTCCTCCCACTTCCCCCCTTCCTCCCATTCTCTACATTATTCCCTTTTCCATCTTTTCCAATTTCCAATCTCCCTTCCCTTTCCCTTCTGCTTCGCCTTTCCCCCTTCTCTTAGCTCCTATCCCTTCACATCGTCCACCTAACCCATCTCCCTCTATTGACACCCTCCCCTCCCTCCCTCCCTTCCTGCGCCATAACCCCCCACCCCCACAGACTCTTCCCCTCCCTCCTCCCTCCTCCCCCTAACCCTTTCCCTCCCCTAACAAGCCCTTCTACTCCTCCTTCCCCCAACTAACTCCTCCCCCCCATCACTCCCCTTTGGGCCCCTAATAGCCCTTCCAGCACCCCTTTCCCCCTAACCAACTACCTTCCCCCTTCCCCCTTCTTTTTTCCTCCCCCTATAACCTCCTCCCCCTACACCCCCCCTCCCCCTCCCCTCCCTCCCCCTCCCACTCCCCTCCCGTCTCCCTCCCCCTTCTCACCTTCCTTCTTTCTACCACCCTACAACCTCCTCCCCTCCCTCCCTCTCACTCCCTCTCCCCTTCCCTCAACCTACTCCCCTCCTCCTACCCCTCCTCCCCTCTCTCTCTCCCCCCACTCCTGACCTCTGACCCCGAACTGACCACTCCATTAAGCGCACTATTGGCATAATCAGGTAATGGGCGATTAAATTAAGATTCCTAATGACCGCTTACGTACGGTAGCCACGCCCCCTTCGATGTGTGATAGACAGACAGACAGACAGACAAGACAGACAACAGAAATCGATCAAGAAGTTGTATCGACCTTCGAGTATTCGGACTGGGGGTAGGGGGAGGGGGAGGTGGGGGTGGAGGGTGGAAAGGAGGGGGTGGTAGCGAGGAAGGAAGAAAGAGAGAGGGAGTAGGGAGAAGAAAGGGAGAAAAGGGAGAAAGCAGAAAGAAAGAGAAGTGACAAGAGATAGAGAAAAGAGAGGAAGAGAGGAAAAAGAAAGAAAAACAACAAGGAGAGAGGGAGAAGAGAGAGGGAGAGAGAAAGGGAGAAGAGAGAGAGAAGAGAGAGAGAGAGAGAGGAGAGAGAGGAGAGAGAGAGAGAGGAGAGAGAGAGAGAGAGAAGAGAGAGAGAGAGAGAGAGAGAGAAGAGAGAGAGAGAGAGAGAGAGGAGAGATGAGAGAGAGAGAGAGAGAGAGAGAGAGGAGAGAGAGAGAGAGAAAGAAAGAGAGAGAAAAGAGAAGAGATGTAGGAAAAGAGAACAGAGCAGAGGTCAGAGGCAGAGAGAGAGAGAGAGAGAGGAGGAAGGGAGAGAGGAGAGAGAGAGAGAGAGAGAGAAGAGAGAAGGAAGAAAGAAGAAAGAGAAAGAGAAAGAGAGAGAAGAGAAAGAGAAGAGAGAGACGAGGAGAGGGAGTACGAGGCAGAGAGTCAGAGGCCGAGAGAAGAGAGAGAGAGAGAGGAAGAGAGAGAGAAGAGTCGAGAAGAGAGAGGGAAGAAGAGAGAGGAGAGAGAGGAGAGAAGAAGAGAAGAAGAGAGGAAGAGAGGCCGAGCGAAAGAGAAAAGGATGACAGATGGTCATAAATAAGAGCAAGAAAGGGAGGAGGGGACATAAAAATAAAGAAAGGAGTATAAAAATTAAAAGAGAAAGTAAAAGGATACATACACAGAAGGAGAGAGAGATAAAGTAAATGTTATGATAAATAAATTGATATATAGATATTTTGAGTGTACACATAACCATAGCGTAACGCACACACACACCACACACACACACACATACAACATACCAGAACAACAACGCACACACACACACAACACACACACCACACACACACCACACACCACACAACACGCGACGCACACCACACACACACACACACACACACAACACACCACACACACATACACACACCACACACACACACACACACAACACAAGACACAGCACACACGCACAGCACACGCACCACACACACACACACACGATCCACACACACACACACAACACACTACACACACACACACGACACACCCACGCGGCGCCTAGCACACGACTTTATTTTAGTGCGCATCACATTACACACAGCACCAATCAACACAGGAAGTGACACACACACACATAACACAATTGCTTCTACACACCAACAACACAGCACACACACACACACACACACACACACACCACTAGTTTAAAAAGCGTTTATATTAAGTACACACGCACGCACACGCACACAGATGTCAACAACACAACACACACACACACACACACACACACAACGACACACACACGACACACACAAACACACACACACCGCGCAGCACACGCACAACAGGGTTCGATAACAAGCACACACACACCACACACACCACACAGTACACACACACAACACACACACACAACCACACCCATCACACACACACGCAGCACACAGCACACACACAACACAGCACACACACATCATCAACACACACAACAGACCTGCATGCACAACACGCACACACAGCTCCACACATACACACACCACACACACACACCATTCACATCATCACCATTATGCATCACCACTCAATTTCTCTCATCAACCAACCACACCTTTCCTCATTACTTCATTCATACTGTTTTTCCTTCCTTTCTTCATCACCCTTACTCCTCCTTATCAATCCTTTTATTCCTTCTATTTATATACAAAAATTGCTTTCTTCACCTTTCTCCTCATTCGCAATCATAATCACCGCCACCACCTCAACTTCTCTTCATCATATAACTCATGTCCCTAACCACGTCAACATCGAACTACTCTTTTCCTCTCTTCTTTTAACCAACGACCCACCTCATAACCTAAACACCTCCCATACCTGCCTCATAACCACCCTCATAACCTCCTCAAATCAAACCCACAGCACCTCATCCTTTCTTTTTATAACCCACCTCACATCCCCTCCATCTCCCCTTCTTTTATTTTATAACCCACCTCATAACCCATCCTCATCTCTCTATCTAATTACAAACCCACCCACAACCCCTCACATCTTCCATTTTACTCATAATTTTCCCCGCACTCAACTGTCAAACACCCTACTCATAACCCATTTTAACCTCGGTTACACCTTCACCCCTTTTGGCACCCTCACAACTGCCACCATCACCCCGCTTCGCACCAACCACCCTTACAGTCACTCACCCTCACCACCCAACCCTCCAACCTACACACTTAACCGAGCCCACCCTCGTCCTCACAACTTCAGCACCACCTTACACTTACTCACACACCCACTTCATCACTCCACCATCACAACCACTCACCTTCACCCACCTCATCCTCTATTAC
>NW_020868913.1:93795-96295 GCF_003789085.1 Penaeus vannamei
TTACTTCCTCATCTCCTTCTATCGCCTCCCCTCCTTCTCCATCTTCTTCTCCTTTCTCTTCTCTCTCCTGCTCCTTCTTACTACTTCCTGTCTCTGTTTGTTCCTCCTCCTTCCTCCTTCCTTCGTTTTTTCCTTATTTTCGGTCTTTTCTCCTCTTCCTTCTCCACTCCTCTTTTTCTCCACCTTTTAATTTTTTTTCTCCTCTTCTTTCTTCGTTCGTTTTTTTCCTCCACCTTTTCGCTTCCTCTCCTTCTTCTCCAGCTCCTTCTCTTCTTCTTTATGCCTCCTTATTCCTCCCCGCCTTTCTCGTCTTCCTCTTTTCCCTCCTCCTCTTCGTCCATGTCCATGCTTCTTCCCTTTTCCTCCTCCCCTTCCTTCCCTCCCCCTTCCCCTCCCTCCTCTCCCCCTTCCCCTTTCCCCTCCCCATCCCTCTCTCTCCCCCCTCTCCCCTTTCCCCTTCCCCTTTCCTCCCTCTCCCCCTTCCCCTCTCCCATCCCTCTCTCTCCCCCCTGCTCTCCCCTCTTCCCTTCTCCCCCCGTCCCCTTTCCCTCCTCTCCTCCCTCCCCTCCCCATCTATTCTCTCCCTCTCCCCTCTCCCCCACCCCTACCCATCCCTTCCCCCCCCTCTCTCTCCCTCCCCCTTCCCATTAATTCCCCATTCCTTCTCCCCCTCCTTATCCGTCCCTGCTCTTCTCCCTATCCCCTCTCTTCCCCCCCCCTTCCCTCTCCCTCTCCCCCCTCGCTTTCCCTCCCTCCCCCCCTCCCCCCCTCTCCCTTCCCTAGCCTCCTTTCCGCCTGCTAATGATGACTCCAATTTCCGATTCTTGTCTTGAGGTCTTTCGCATTTTCTTGTCTTTCTTTTTTTTCTTTTCCTTTTCGTTGATTGTCTATTTATTTTTTCTTTTATTTTCTTATTTTCTTTCTTTTTCCCTTCTTTCTTAATTATTTATTTATCTTTTCTTTCTTTTTCATTTTTTCTTCGCTTTTCTTGTTCTTTCTTTTCTTTTTCTTTTTCCTGCTTTTCGTTGATTATCTATCTATCTTTTTCTTTTATTTTCTTGTTTTCTTTCTTTTTTCCCTTCTTTCTTAATTATTTATTTATCTTTCTTTCTTTTTTTTCTTCGCATTTTCTTGTCTTCTTTCTTTCTTTTCCTTCTTTGTTATTATTTATTTATCTTTTTCTTTTATATCTTTTTTTTCTTTTTCCCTTCTTCTGTAATTACTTTTATCTTTTTTTTCCATTGTCTTTTCTTTCTTTCTTTTCGCTTCTTTCGTTGATTATCTATTTATCTTTTTCTTTTATTTCATTTTTTTCTTTCTTTTTTCCCTTCTTTCTTTAATTATTTATTTATCTTTTCTTTCTTTTTTTTCTTTTCTTTCTTCTTTCTTTAATCATTTACTTATCTTTTCTTTCTTTTTTTTTCTTCCTTTTTTCTTTTCTTCCTTTCTTCTTAATCTTTTTTGCTTTTTCATTTTTTACATTATATTTTTTTTCTTTGATTTGCTTACAATTCTTATATCATGGTTAGGAATTTATATGCTATATATAATTTTTTATTTCTGGTAGATTATATTTTATTTTTAGATTTGTTATGTTTATTTACATATTATATGTTATTATATATCTTTTATTGTTTTTTTTATTTATGTTTTATTTCACATGATTTAAAAGGGAATCACCTTCTTTTTATTTATTTTTTTCATTAGTATATGAATATTTTCTTCCTATTTTTACATTAATATTAATATTTGTTTTCACTTTTTTATCATTAATATTGATTGTTTTATCTTTCTATTTGATATATACATATCATATATATCAGTATATATATATATATATATATATATATATATATATATATGTATATATATATATATATATATATTTATATAATATATATACATATATATATATATATATAATATATATTATATATATTATATATATATAATATTATATATATATATATATATATATATATATAATATATAATATATATATATATATATATAATATATATACATATATATATATATATATATATATATATATATATATATAATATATATATTATATGTTATATATATATGATATATATATATGTAATATATATACATATATATATATATATATAGTATATATATATATATATATAATATTTTTTTTTTTTTTTTTTTTTTATTATTTATTTTTTTATTTTTTTTTTTTATTTTTTATTTCTTTTTTTTTTAATCATCTTATCTTTTATTACCTTTCCCTTCTTCCTATTCTCTCTCTTCTTATGCTTCCTTTTTTCTCTCTTATTCTTTCACCTTTTTTTGTGTTTACTCTTTCTCTTTTTTATTTTCTTCTTCTTCTTCTCCTTTATCTTTTTTTTCTTCGTCTTTTCTATTTTCTCTTCTATTTCTCCGTCTTCTTTATTGTTTTCTTTTATCTTTTTTTTCTTTTCCTTCATTTTCTTTTTTCTATTTTCTCTTCATCTTTCTTTCTGTTTCTTCT
>NW_020868913.1:108795-113795 GCF_003789085.1 Penaeus vannamei
AGACAGAGAAAACAGAGAGGAGAGAGGAGAGAGAAAGATGGATAAATAGAGATAGATAGAAAGATGGAAAGAATGACAGATAAATAGGTAGATACATAGATAGAAAGATAGATAGATGGATAGAGAGAGAGAGATAGTAGCGGGAGAGGGTATAAAGAAAATGAAAGACAAAGAATATATATGTAAAAAGTGAAATTTCTAGTTTTATTATTTTTTTTTCAGAACCTCACTCTCCCAAAAAACTCGAAAGACTAGATAACCTCAAAATACCTCTCCCCCCCCCTCCTCTCCGGCCCAAATGTCAAGATTAATCTACAACCCCCCCCCCCCCCCCCGCTCTCAGCGCACCGGCCCCAAATATCATTTTTTCTACAGCTCCCTCCAACCCCCACTCCCTCCTCTCCGGCCCAAATATTTTTTTTTCTACATCCCCGCCCCACCCCCTGTCCAAATATCAAAATTATTCTACAAAACCCCCCCCAACCCTCTCAGCGCCCCGGTCCAAATATCAAAATTATTCTACAATCCCCACCCCCACTCCCCTCCTCTCCGGCCCAAATATCTTTTTTTTCCTACATCCCCGCCCCACCCCGTGTCCAAATATCAAAATTATTCTACAACCCCCCCCCCAACCCCTCTCAGCGCCCCGGTCCAAATATCAAAATTATTCTACAATCCCCCCAACCCCCACTCCCCTCCTCTCCGGCCCAAATATCTTTTTTTTCCTACATCCCCGCCCCACCCGTCCAAATATCCAAAATTATTCTACAAACCCCCCCCCCCAACCCTCTCAGCGCCCCGTCCAAATATCAAAATTATTCTACAATCCCCCAACCCCCACTCCCCTCCTCTCCGGCCCAAATATCTTTTTTTTTCCTACATCCCCGCCCCCCCCTGTCCAAATATCAAAATTATTCTACCCCCCAACCCCCCAACCCCTCTCAGCGCCCCCGGTCCAAATATCAAATTATCTACATTCTCCCCAACCCCACTCTCCTCTCCGGCCCCAAATATTTTTTTTTCTACATCCCGCCCCACCCCTGTCCAAATATCAAAATTAATCTACAACTCTCCCCAGCGCCCCGGTTCAAATACCATTTTTTTTTCTACATTCCCCCCAATCCCACTTCTCCCCTCCCTTCCGGCCCAAAAACATTTTTTTTTCTAACACTCCCCCTGCTCCCCCCTCCCCCTTTCCTCCTCCCCATTGCACCCTAAAATCAACCAAAGCACAGGAGTTATTGATCAACACGCGCTGAAGGTCACACTAGTCGTTATAACCGTTCATGTTTTTGGTGTTCTCAATTCCTTCGGTCTCCGTGGTACCCCCCCCCCCTCCCCCTCCCCAGTGCGTCACCTGCCGGACCGATCGTTGGCGTTGAAAAAAATGACTGTTTTTTTTTGTAATTTTTTCGTTTTGTTTCTTGGGAGAATTTTTTTTAACGAGCGTTGTTTTATTTTAAAAGAGTTCAAGAGTGAATGTGATTTTTTTTTTTTTTTTTTAGATTATTTTGTGTGGTTTTCTTAGATTTATTTTATGAAATGTTATCATTGTTGTTTATTCTTTATTTTTTTTTGTGTGTGTCTGTTGGCATTGAATGATTTATGGAAAGATTTGAATTTAGGTTACGAGTGTGACATTGTATAATAATGAATCAACACCTTCCCCCCCCCCGAAAAAATAGGTTAAATATAGATAAGAATGCGATAAAATGAAATAATAATGAAGGCACAGATTCAAAGCATTCGAGTTGAAATATTTGGATAAACTTTGCAGAATCAGTGAGTGCAAGTTTGCATTCATTGTGAGTAGTTATCTGAGATATACGATATATGCATGTTATAAAGTGTGTCGCTGTGCACATTTTTTTTTTTTTTTTTTACTGTCTCTGTTTATCTTTTGATTTTTTTTTCTCTCTCTCCCTGCTCCTTTCTCTCTGTCTCTCTCTCTCTTCTCTCTCCGCTCCCTTCTCTCTCTCTCTCCCGCTCCCTTCTCTCTGTCTCTCTCTTTCTTCTCTCTGTCGGTCTGCCTGTCTGCAGTCTACAATCTACAATCCTCAGATAATTTTTAATTCCTAAAATTCGTTATAATTGCAATCTGCTTTTACTACTCTAATTCCTCCCATACTATTCATCAATTTTACAAATTTATCGATAATTCATAATCATGCCAAAACTACTTGTACGCCACGTTTTGAAATGACACAATAAATGCAGAACAGTATGGCGATATAAAAGGGTAAATTACAAGGTATTTTCATTGACTGGTTTCTAGACGTTTCGAGGGCGGGCGACCCCTTGACTCCAGGTGGATTCCTAGCGATCCTCTAGCTTTAAATTGAAGAAAAAAAAAACAAGATTAAACACAAAGATGTATTTCAAAAATAATACCTACTCTAGTAAACAATTTATCCAGCAGTTTTAGCTGTGGTAAATCTACATCTCGCCAGTAGCCATGGTAACATAGTCCACTGTCTTTAGTTATTGTTAACGGGATTGATGTGCTTGGTGCAGGGATAGCAGCTTCTCAGAATCAGGCTGTAACTCGCTATGAAGTAAAAAACAAAAAGTTATTTATTAATTGCTCCTAATACCTTACTGAAGCCCCCTACCGCCTCCTTTTACTTTACTGCCCCTAGATTTTTCACCACTTATTGAGATGGTGATATTCACTAATTTATGCAAGAAAGCCACTTTGGTAGAATCCCTTATGAGTGCCGCACCTTTTGTAAAAACTCAGATTTGTCTATATTCTCTCTATAAGCCACTTGTTTTCGTAATTAGTAAACTTTTTCATATACTTTTCAAACTTTTCAAAGTCAGCTACACAACACAGAACAGTATCAGCTTGTGAGAACATTCAGATATTTCATAAGATACCTAATTCTTGTTTTCATTATGTGTAGAAATAATCCTTTGTTGAAGAGAGAAAATATCTAAGATAACACATCGCGCTTTTACAATAATGAACTTTATAAGAATGATTTTTACTTTAGCTATCCCTGAATAAAAATTTAAAGCATTCATAGAGACAACAACAACTCGGGGAGACTAAATAAAACTTTAGAAAACAAATATTATTAGCAACAATTGAAAATTACTAGTTTTATTTTCATTATCTAATTGTATATGTTATTTAATATAATCAAAACATGGAAGAAATAGAGGAGAAAGAGGAATGGAAGGCAAGAGAGAGAGAGAGAGAGAGAGAGAGAGAGAGAGAGAGAGAGAGAGAGAGAGAGAGAGAGAGAGAGAGAGAGAGAGAGAGAGAGAGAGATGGAGAGAAGATTGGAAGGAAAGAGAGAGAGGGAGAGAGAAGAGTGAGAGAGAGAGAGAGAGAGAGAGAGAGAGAGAGAGAGAGAGAGAGAGAGAAGAGAGAAAGAGAGAGAGAGAAGAGAGAGAGAGAGAGAGAGAGAGAGAGAGAGAGAGAGAGAGAGAGAGAGAGAGAGAAGAGAGAGAGAGAGAGAGAGAGAGAGACGAGAGAGAGAGAGAGAGCAAGAGGAAAGAGGAGGAAGGAAAGAGAGAGAGAGAGAGAGAAGAGAGAGAGAGAGAGCAAGAGAGAAGAGAGAGAGAGAGAGAGAGAGAGAGAGAGAGAGAGAGAGAGAGAGAGAGAGAGAGAGAGAGAGAGAGAGAGAGAGAGAGAGAGAGAGAGAGAGAGAGAGAGAGAGAGAGAGAGAGAGAGAGAGAGAGAGAGAGAGAGAGAGAGAGAGAGAGAGAGAGATGGAGAGGGCAAGAAAGGAAAGAGGGAACACTTAAAACTACACATTCATCTTGTACTTTCGCAATAAATTATTAGTGAATGCAGAAAGAAAACAGGTAAGTCTATTGAAATAACTGAGTAAAACAGTGGTAACACAAATGTTGGTGACACACTTATCTTGAAGCTTTATACACTAGGCGAAGGTCAAAATTAATATCTTGCAGTGCATTTTCAAAATTGTGAACTATTAAAAATTGTGATTCTATTCAAACTTTGTTTCATCTTCATAGTTTATGAAGATTCTAATAGTATTGTAAAGACTTCATGAATTATGTAGCAACTCTTAAACAAATCGGTTTTGTTAGCAGTAACATGCCAATTAATCTTGTCCAAAACCATATACATTGCACTTCCATAAATGTCATGCTGTAATTACTCTATGGGGTTAACAAAAAGAGTTTGTCAAAAATCTCATCTTTAATGACAGTACAATTTTGCCATTGCAAATAATAGCAAGATGAAAACCTGTCTCTTATTTGTAAATCATTAGCCGCTGACTCATTTTTGTTATAAAAAAGTTGCTCTTTAGAGAAATGTTTTAACCAATAGCACTAATCATTTAAAACAATGCAGTGCTATGAAACAAAAAGACATTATACATTTTTGTAAAGCAATAAAAATTGAATCATTTGAAAAATATTGCAATAACTGCAAAATCAACCACTGAAGTCTGGTTTACTTAAAAAAAAAATTAAACATTTACTAATCTATAAAGTGGAACTGGTTTTCCTTAATATTAAATCTATAACAAAAAACACAAGGGACTAATGATATTCAACTAAGAAATTTCAAATATTTTAAATCCTTGACCCGGCACATAATACTTGGCTGTTCCAATAAATTTGATCATCTCTGTACAATATCTGGAAAACAAAGCCTCATTTCTTTAATATGATACTAACAAGCCACTTTAAAAGAAAAAAGAAATGAAAGTAACTTGGATGAATCTATCTAATCTTTTTTATTATTTCATTTCCTTATAATTTTTTTTGTATAATTTATAGATTATTCATAATCTGTATTCTTTAGCTTGACAAACCATCAGAACTGGCAAACGCATAACACAATGTACAAAAACAATCATGCATTCATAAATGATGACAGCATCAGTTTTTGTCCAATCAGTGCAGGATAAAACTATAAGAAGTATCACAGGTCTAATTTCAAAAGAAAATGAACCACAACACCATTTTGCAAGTAGAAAAAGGTTTACTTTCCTTAACAACAAATTTCAATTATT
>NW_020868913.1:148795-166295 GCF_003789085.1 Penaeus vannamei
TCAAAGGGATGTAAGAGTACAGTGTGAATATAGTGTGTAAAGTCGACAGGATCTATTATTTTATCAGTGTCACAGATTGAATGATGAATAATTCTGGATTGCGTAACGGGAATCCCTGATAAATATCCTGTAAATGTGTACATAAATACATAATTGTATTGTTATAAACCCCCTTTGGTTATTTTTCTTATACCTTCCCTTTCATCACCTTTATATAAATGTTACATATATGTTAACTTTCAATCATCCATATATGTTAACTTTAAAGCAATTACCCTTTAATATACTATAATTTACTAACTGTTTTTAAAGCTAAAATCTCAAAGCTGACATAATGAACATAAATTGCTGAGCAAGCCTTTACTTTCGATGTCATGGCGAGGCAAACGTCAAGGTCGAGAGCAAACGTTTTCGTCAAAACGTTTCCCTGCAGTCATTGGGAATACAAGGCAAGAAATTACACGAATCGTCGGTAAATAACGAAAGAAAGATAGAAAGAAAATATATGAAATCAGGATGTGCGTATAATAACTCTGTATATACCTATCTACCCATATATTGATCGGTTCTAGAAAAAAACGCTATACCTATCTGTATACCAATATTTATATCGATATACCTTCATATCCATCTATACACCAATATGTATATATATATAATATATATATATATATATATATATATATATATATATATATATATATATATACATATATATATATATATATATATATATATATATATATATATATATATATATATATATATATATATATATAATCATAATCTCATAAACATAGCTAGAGAACTCCCAGTTGCTAGTCTTACGTCCCAGGTTCCCAGGCCCACCATGGGCATTTCTCGCCCGTTGAAGAGCTTGACTTTGGTGACCTGCGCCATCGTGCCTTCCTCTCGGTGCCACGGGGAGAGACGGACTGGCAGCATCATCCAAGGACGCGGCCAAGTGTCTGGGTAGCAACTGGCGCGCTGTGAAGATGCTTTTTATTCTTTTCCGTTTCCTGATGCTGACTTTTGGTGATGGATTATTTGCATCGATTGTATACATAGGTCGAACTCTGTGCTAAAAATATTATTGTTATCGTTTTTGTTGCATTTTCAAATAGGTGTTGAATTGTAAAATGGGAAGGAAATACTGTTGTTGGCAATACTTTAGACGACACTTGACCTAGAAGTTGAAATGAGATAAATTACTTGCAACGACAATAAGAACGTTGGAATTTTTGTTCGTTAACGTTAGAATATTATGCAAAATAGTTTGTTGGATTCTATATCATGTTGATAATTAATTTCACTAGTTTAGAGTCAGGTGGTTAGAATTCTAATCTGCTCCTCGAATGTTATAGTTTAGTTCAGTTCAGCGAAATTTACATGTTTTCCATCACTCTTACGGTACGCCTAATTTAAAAAATTAGACTGACGATCCTGACAATGTTTCGCTCAGTCTCTCTCAGCTCTTTAGGGATGACTCAGCGGATCGTCATGAGCGAACGTTTAAGGATAAGCCAGACATGCGAGGCTGAGCGAACGTTCCCCGCGAGACCAGCTATCGTCGAACCTTCCGTGTAGCGAGAAACAGACAAGTACTTCCGACAGTGGAGGAAGAGCAACAAAGGGGTATTTTGGGGCAAGACTGGTACCCTCTTGGCCATCCCTGTCTCAAGATGGCCAAGACTCACCATCTCGAGATTGTCCCAGAGATCAACAGCGACTCATAACTTCGAGGCTTTCATAAAACTAGCTGAGGGGAGGTTCTCGCTTTGCCTCTCTGTGGAACCCTAGCTCGGACGGAGGAGCATGTTCTTCACGCTGACTCAAGGCCTTTGGGGCATGTCTGGTGGTAAAGTCTGCCTTCTGGGTGACATGAATTACTGAGCTTTTTATGTTAAGTTAGATGCATTATTCTAAGGAAGTTCCCCAGCAGCGTACTCCTACTAATGGTAATCATTCACAAGGTTGAGAGAGCGAGCGAGCGAGCGAGCGAGAGAGAGAGAGAGAGAGAGAGAGAGAGAGAGAGAGAGAGAGAGAGAGAGAGAGAGAGAGAGAGAGAGAGAGAGAGAGAGAGAGAGAGAGAGAGAGAGAGAGAGAGAGAGAGAGAGAAGAGAGAGAGAGAAGAGAGAGAGAGAGAGAGAGAGAGAGAGAGAGAGAGAGAGAGAGAGAGAGAGAGAGAGAGAGAGAGAGAGAGAGAGAGAGAGAGAGAGAGAGAGAGAGAGAGAGAGAGAGAGATGAGAGAGAGAGAGAGCGATAGAAGAAGAAGTAGTAGAAGCAGAAGAAGAAGAAGAAGAAGAGAGAGAGAAGAAGAAGAAGAGGATGATGAAGAAGAGAAGAAGAAGAGAGAGAGAGAGAGAGAGAGAGATAGAGAGAGAGAAGAGAGAAGAGAGAAAAGAGAAAAGAGAAAAAGAGAATAGAAGAAGAGAAGAAAGAAGAGAGAGAGAACGTCATAAGTTCACAAGGTATAGAATTGCAGGACAGACCACACATCCTGTCAGCCTCAGCATGCGTGTGTGTGACCTTGGATGCGAGAGACAGAAGGGTGAAATACACATAAGATAAAGCAGATAAACTGATAAGAAGATAAGAAAGAGTTGAGGAGATGTGCGTAAACAGATGGGCACGGGTGGATTGATAAGATTACATAGATGTTTGTGATAATAACAATAATGATTAATAATACGATAATAATAATAATAATGATAATAATAATGATAATAATAATTGATGATAATATGATAATAAATAAATGATAATAATAATAATGATAATAATGATAATAATGATAATAATGATAATAATGAAAATAATGATAATAATGATAATAAATATAAATAATAATAATAAGATATTAAGTAATAATTATATAACAATAATGATATTAAAAATTATGATAATAAAAATAATAATGATAATAATAATGATAATAATAATGATAAGAATAATGATAAGAATAATGATAATAATAATGATAACAATAATGATAATATAATATGATAATAATGAAATAATAGTAATGATATTAAAGTAATAATGATAATACAATACTGAATAATGAAATAATATATAATGATAAGGATAATAATAATGACAATGATAACAATGATACCATAGTATTAATAATAATGATAATCATAATGATAATGGTGATAATAGAATAGTAATAACAATAATAACAATACTAATTATGATAATGGTGAAAGGTCTAAAGAAAATAATAGCATTAATTATATTAACACTGCTACTACTACTAATAAAGAAAATATTATTGACAATAATAAGGATAATGATAGTTTTAATGATCATGATAACGATAATGGTAATGGCAATGATAATGATAATGATAACATTGATGATGATGAAGATAATAATAATGATAATAATGATAATGATGATGATGATAATAATAAAAATAGCAATAACAATAGTCATAATAATAATAACGTCAACTACGATAATGTTAACAATACTAGTAATAATAGTAATGATTATATTATCAGTGACATTATTGCTAATGCTAACGAAAATAACAAAAACAATAATAATGATGACAATAATAATGATAATAATAATAATAATAATAGCAATAATGATAATAGCAAGTAACAATAAAAAGGGTTATACAAATGATATTAAAAATACACATAAACATATTCATAATAATACTAATGATGATGATGGTATCAATAATAATAATAATAATAATAATAATAATAATAATAATAATAATAATAATAATAATAATAATAATAATGATAATAATAATGACAACAACAATAACAATAATAATGATAGTATCAATAATAATAATGATGAGTACAATAATGATGACAATAATAATGGTAATAATGATTATAGTAATAACAATAATAACAACAACAATAATAATAGTGATGATAATGATGATAATAAGAATAATGATAAATATGATAATGATGATGATAATAATGATAATGATGATAATAATTTTAGTGGATATCATGGTTATGATCCTCAGGTGAGTTAGATGTGATCCCGTAGTTACAATAAAGGAAATTTAAAGAGACATCGCTGACTGACTATAAAGGCAACATAAAAAGAGCATCTATCTTATATATACTTTTTCGCGCAAATCATTCAAAACACAACCAATACACAAGACAACCCTCAATCCCTTATCCGTTGTTGTCGTGGGTGGCCTAGGACTGAAACCCAATGCGGGGATCTCCCCTATCTTGGTCCTCAGCCCCCGACTCAACTAATTTTGTATGTTTTCTCCCTCCTGCTCCTTCGTTTCCGTCCCTTTTTCAACCCTTTCTACTGTCTACTTCCTAAGGTGTAAGAGCCGTGCTGAAAGGATGAAAGGCTGACCTTGTGCCAGTCCTGAACGGCCTACGGGAACCATGGGCACGGTATTCCCCTGATTTAGTTGTCTAGTCCTTACCCCTCAAGAGGACCCTGAGGGGTGGACTGTTTATTTCCCCAACATAGTCAAGGCTTCCCATGGCCAGTGTTGAAGACGTAATACCCTTATTAGGGGCAATGAGGTTTGTCCCTTCATCAAGTAGCCCCACCAATTCAGACTCTACCGGCTCCCAGACCCCAGGCTCTCCTTTGACCAAGGCTCCGAACACTGAAACTACTACCCACTCCTCAATGCCTACTAGTGCATTACCATCTTAAGCCGAGACTCAATCTCCAGAAGACCTTCCTACCCTTCCAACTTCCTCAACTTCATCAACTCTACCCTCACAAACTTCATCAAGCACCCCATCCTCCCTTATTACTACCTTTCAGCCTTATTCTCCATCTCTCCGTAATACTACCCCCCTCAACAATACTCCCTCTTCCACACGCCCCCGTCCTTCTACCACTCACAACTCTACAACTATCTTAAATACTCTATTTAGCCCAGCTAAATGGGACCGATTTTTCGTGATCCCCCTACAGATCCTTACTCAGGGACACTATTCTCAGCAATTATTATCACCAGTATTATAAACATCAATACTATTATTATCATTATTGTTATTACTATTATCATCATTATTATTATCATTATCATTGCTATTGTTATTGTTATTTTATTTATTATTACTATTATTATAATCATCACTTTTATTGCCATCGTTATCATTTTCATTATCTTTATTATCATAATTATTTCTTTTTTATCATTGTTATCACTTTCATTATTACTAAGCGCTGGAAGCCGCCAGTCTAAAGGTTAATCCAGGTCGGCCCAGAGGCTGACCAGGGGCCGGATTTACTAACGTCTTACGATATCGTAAATGGTCTGTTTATATCGTAAAACAAGTTACTCTAGTTTCTCGCACGAGCGTATTTTAAACACTCCCGAGGTCGTAAACACATCTCCGTACGAGAGACATTTACGGGACCCTCCTCAGCTCATATCAGCTTATCAGATAATACCTTCAGGAGTGTGTTAAAATGTCACTTTGCCATGTGGAAATCAATTAATGTGCAAGAGCAACCATGAGGATGCATTAGTAACGGAAAAAACAATATGACTAATGTAAATAAGGATTGGCCTTTGCCATGCATAGAGGTGCGGAACACTTGATGTAAATACTCAGCAAGTTTATTTATCATGAATTAAAGGATCTCTAACACATCTTCAAGTACGAAATCTGAATGAAAATGCATAATTCCATCATTATGACTATTTTCCTCTATAGCAACAAAACATAATAAGTATTTGATAACAAATGTTACCAATATACAAACACACCTTTTAATAGCCTAATGTAAAATTACATTTAGCATTTTAGCTCTGGATCCATTTCTTTATGAATAATGATTAAATGAATGTTTTTACTGGATTGTAAAATTTTTATACATAAATATCTTATGAAAATATAACAAAATGCTGATTTTTTGAGAGACATAGATATGAATATATATATATATGTGTGATCTCTTTCCCTCTACATGTTGTCTATATATATATATATATATATAATATATATATATAATATATATATATATATATATATATATACATATATGCATATATACATACAATTAAGTATATACAAAAATATATACATGTATATGTATATGTACTGCATATCTTTTGGCTTGTTGATATATAAGTACCACACACCACACACACACACACACACACACAACACACACACACACACACACACACACACACACACACACACACATATATACATATATATATATATATATATATATATTATATATATATATATATATATGCATATATATAATATATATTATGCATATATAGATTAATAGATATATATGTATATGTGAATGTTTGTATGTATAATGTATATGCATACATATACATACAAATGCATGTTTATGAAATATATATATATATATTGTATATGTATATATATATGTATATATATATATATATATATGTATATATATGTATATATATATAATATATATAATATATATATATATAAATATATTATATATATATAGAGAGAGAGAGAGAGAGAGAGAGAGAAAGAGAAAGAGAAAGAGAAGAGAAAGAGTTGAGAAAGAGAAAGAGAAAGAGAAGAGAAAGAGAAAGAAAGAGAAGAGAAAGAGAAAGAGAAAGAGAGAGAGAGAGAGAAGGAGAGAGAGAGAGAGAGAGAGAGAGAGAGAGAGAGAGAGAGAGAGAGAAAGAGAAAGAGAAAGAGAAGGAAAGTTAGAGAGAGAGAGAGAGAAGATGAGAGAGAGAGAGAGAGAGAGAGAGAGAGAAGAGAGAGAGAGAGAGAGAGAGAGAGAGAGATGAGTGGGTATAGCCTTTGCTATATATATATATATAATATATATATATATATATATATATATATATTAATAATATATATAAGTATCAGAATTTATAAGATATTATAAAGTGGTAATGATCAATAAAAGGTAATGACTCATTAGTATTGCTTCAGTTCAGCGGAAAACGTTCTGTGATTGGTCGATTTTTTCCGAGCTAACGCTGATTGGTCGATCGAGCCGTTCTTTTAGGAAATAAAGCCCTACGACACCTAGCGATAGAAAATTCGGTCGTTACGGTTACGAGACCCCTGCGCTCTCGTTGTTTGGCGTTTGAAAATAGGTCGTAAAGTCGCTAGTTGAGAAATCGTTGATAGTTCTCGTAACTGTTACGAGAGACAGCGTTAACGAGAGAGTTTAGTAAATCCGGCCCCAGAGTCTTATCTCGTGCGGCGACAGACCTTCGGATCATCAGCTGTCCGACTGGCGCTTCTCTGCTGTGGCGGGTTGCCTCTGTGTCACAGGGAAGGGCGTGCTGTGTTTCTTGTTATTTCATGTTTTGAAAGATTTGCAGAAAAAAGAAATACATAAAATGGATGCTCTTGTCTTTCTAGTCAGCCAGTGATGTCCCTCTATTGCTCTTTTATCGTGACAACGGGATCACGCTTGACTCACCTGAAGGTCATGGCCAATCACGCCAAACCCACATGGACATCACCTGCAGCTGGGGAACACGTTATCAAATCAACGGCTATAATTCTACGGAGTTTGTGATGTCCAGTAAAATTATGATCATCATAATGGCTATGATCCTCGGGTGAGTTCAGAGTGATCCAGCTGTCACAACAAAAGAACTCTACAATGGCTGACTAAACAGGCAAAAATAAAAGAGCATATATAATTTTTTTTTCGCAAATCTTTCAAAACATGACCAATACACACGAGATAAGACTCTGGTCAGTGTCAAGGTCGACCTGGATCAACCTTTAGACTGGCGGCTTCCAGCGCTTGGTGGTAATAATAATGATAAGGATAACAACAACAACAATAATAATGAAAATGAAAACAATTATAAAAGTAATAATTATAATGATACTACTAATAATGATTGTAATAACAATAACAGCAACAACAATAATAATGATAACATTAGTAATAACAGTAATGATAAAAACAATAATGATAATGATAACAATAATAATGATTACAGTACTGGTGATAACAATAATAATAACGACAAATATAACAAAAATAAGAATAACATAAATAATGGCACTGGTAAGGATAATAATAATAATGTCAGTAATAATAACAATGACATTGGTAATCATGTGTTGATAATAACAATATAAACAACAACAATAATAACAACAATATAAATCCTAATAATAGTATTGATAGTAATAATGATGGCAATACTAATTTAGGCAGCCGCACTATATATACAAAGGAAAGTATAACAGAATTATTGACTAGAGTTCGTACATGTCGGGGAAGTTAATAAAATTGTGGGGACCTCGCTGGTTGTGCTTTAATTGAAATAATATCCGCAAAGATAATGATGATGATGATTATAATGATGATGAAAATAATAATGAAAATGATGATATCAGTTATAATAATAATGATAATAATGATAAAAATAATAATAATAATAATAATGATGATTAATTAATAATAATGATAATAACAATAAACATAAACATATACATAAACATAATATTGATATTCATAATATTACCAATGATAATAATAGTATCAATGCCAATAATGATAATGATAAGGATAGTAATGGCAATAATAATAATGATAACGATAATAATAAAGATAATAAATAATCATAATGGCAATAAAGATGATAATAACCGCAATGATGATCATAATTTTACTGGATGTCATAAACTCCGTAGAATTATAGCCGTTGATTTGGTAACGTGTTCTCCGTAGAATTTTAGTGATGATGGTGATGATGATGATTATCCGAATACTAATGATAATGATGTAATAATGATAACAATAAGTGATAATAATATTAATGATTAACACAAACAAACATATTCATAAACAAACATATACATAAAATAATATATTCATAATATTACCTATATAATAATAGTATCAATGCATAATATGATAATGATAATGATAGTAATGATGACAATAATGATAATGATGATCATAATTTTACAGGACATCACAACCGTAGAATTATAGCGTTGATTTGATAACGTGTTACCCAGCTGCAGGTGATGTCCATGTGGGTTTGGCGTGATTGGCCATGACCTTCAGGTGAGTCAAGCGTGATCCCGTTGTCACGATAAAAGAGCAATAGAGGGACATCACTGGCTGACTAGAGAGGCAGCATAAAAAAAGCATCTTTATATATATATATAATATATATATATATATATATATATATATATATATATATATATATATATACATATATACACACACATTTATTTCCGCAAATCTTTCAAAACACAACCAATACACAAGACAACACAGCACGCCCTTCCCTGTGACACAGAGGCAACCCGCCACAGCAGAGAAGCGCCAGTCGGACAGCTGACGATCCGGAGGTCTGTCGCCGCACGAGATAAGACTCTGATCAGCCTCTGGGTCGACCTGGATTAACCTTTAGACCGGCGGCTTCCAGCGCTTGGTGGTAATTATAATGATAACAGCAATAAAAAAAAAATAATGACGATAATGGTAATGAACATGATAACGATAATGATATAATGATATTAGCTATGATTGTCGATAATATTAATAACGGTATCAAGAAAAAAACTGCAGTGGTAATGATGATAAATAGCAAGGATGATAAACAAAAGTATTGACGAATAAATCCACGAAAATCCCTCAAAAGCTCAAGTCACACCTACCTCAGATTCCCAACCTGTCCCTCAGCGGTCGGCGTCTGGAAAATTGCTGCAGCCTCATCTGCCAATCTGAGAGAAAATTGTAATCGTGAATCGATCAACACCAGCAGTTCTTGACTCGTAGATATCCACTATTTTTTGCAAAGGGATGGGATTTCAGGCGTTTGGGGACTATAAGATACATCACTACAAAGGTGCGGGGATCAGGCATCTACCCGGAGCTCGATGCTGTACACAACCGAGCCTTGAGGACGTACCTTGGCGGCCATAAACACTGCCCAGGTGCCCCCTTGTAGGCAGAAATGGGGTACGTGGCATCGAGCTCTGTCTGCGCTCGAATGGCGGTCGGTTCTCAACTTAACAAACAAATGTACGAACAAATACAGAATCGGGGAAATAAGGGCGCTTCAGAACGGACTAATGATGATAGAAGTCATCAGATACATTGAGAAACACGAATGAAGGACAAATTGTTTAAAAATCCATAATTATACGCCTGAACCCTATAAGCTCATGTACCTCACATAACTCTACATCTGCATTTGCACAGTTATGAATGGGTTTTCTTCCTCTAAGGAACGAAAACGAAAGAGCCATCAATCTTCTTCCTCATGAATGGATTTGCGAAAACTATCAAATGAATGAAACGGAAGACGAGTCTCGTTTCCTCTTCAGGGTCCGCCTTAGATCTGAGGCAGTGACAATGTTTCCTAACAGCACAGTACGATTTTATGTTTTTTATCTTTGTCTGGAAATGAAATTCTTCCAAGCAGACGATAGCGTACATTTTGTAACAAAGTGTTTTTTATGAAATAAAATATATACTTATGTTGTATGAATATTGTATTATGCAATAGATAGGCTGCATCTACCTCTTGTCTGGGGGTTATCTTTTGGGGGAGTGTTGGTGGTGGGCGTGAGAGGTCGCTTCCTGGGGTGCTGCTGAGGGACCGTGGATGGCCGCTACAGTCACTCGTGAATCTGATTTTATGACTCTTGGCTAAATGAGGATATATATGTTCTAATGGACTGGATAATACTCTGCGTGACCGTTTATCATTTAAGAGACAGTGTATGGTGACACTAATAAAGAAAGGAATGAAGTTGAATTGAATTATCTCTTTTTTCTATGTCTAAATATTTCCACCTGAGTATAAATATATAGTTGTCTGTCTCTGCCTCTCGCTGTTTGTCTGTCTCTGCCTCTCGCTGTCCGTCTGTCTATTTCTCTGTCTGTGTCTATTTGTCTCTCTGTCTGTCTAGTCTCTCTGTGTCTGTTTGTCTATCCGTCTCTTTGTCTGTCCTCTCTTTCTCCCATTTTTCCTTAAATCGAGGCGAACTTCTTCAACATTATCATCTTCATTACCACAGCAACGACGAAATATCTAATCATGCACTCACGTGCAACATCCTGCAATCCACAAATCATTAAATCTTTCTAACACCTTCGCAACTCCTCTAAATTCAGAGCACGGCGCCGGTAACATTATCTCTCGTTGTTCGGTCTGTTTTCTATTGGTTCTTCTGGCCTGAACGAACGTGGTGAAATCTCGGGCTAAAGGGTGTTCGTGGAAACGTTTTGGATGTGAACGAAAACGCTGGGTGGGAAGTGAAACGTTTTGGATGTGAACGAAAACGCTGGAGGTGAAGTGAAACGTTTGGGATGTGAACGAAAGTGGGAAGTGAAACGTTTGGATGTGAACGAAAAACGTTCTGGAAATGTAAAGAAAATTTAAAGTACGCAAAAAATGTAGAACTGAAACAAAATGCTCATGAGAAATGAATATCTTAAGGAACGAAGGGAAATGTACAGAGGAAACTAAATGTACGGTAGATGTGAAGTGAAAAGTAGATACAAAATATAAATTCGATATGGAACAAAATGTAGGTATAAGTGAAACGTTGAAGCTTTGAATGAAATGTAGAAATGAAACACTGTGGGTACGAAATAAAATGAATATTGAAATTAACTTCTGATAGATGTGAACCGGTAGGAACTTCTCTCAGATTTATATTGAAGTTACATAAAGTTTACCGCTAACAAATTAACTCTCAGTCTCAGTCTCAAGTTTATCTCCTAGAAACAACATCGATAACAAATAGGAAGACAAAAGACAAAAAAAAAAAAAGAAAAAACAACTATAAGACAAAATGGAGATCAAATAAAGAAAAGAGAAACCCGCCCTTTTGCAGCCGAAAGTTGCAGTTGCATCATGTCAAACATTCGCATCATCTGCCTTCCTTTGCAACATCACGCTCTCGGGGTCGACCGCGATCTCTGCAGGCGAACTGTGCCGCTGTCTGTGAATCTCGGTTGCTGTTGCTATCACCTGTTGGTCTGTGTCGATGTTTCGGTTGATGGATGATACTGGGATTGAAGTTGAGGAATGAGAGAGGGTTGGGTGGAGGGAGAAAAAAGGGGGGTAGGAGAGAAGGGAGGGAAGAGAGGAGAGGAGAGAGAGAGAGAGAGAGAGAGAGAGAGAAGAGAGAAGAGAGAGAGAGAGAGAGAGAGAGAGAGAGAGAGAGAGAGAGAGAGATGAGACATACACACACACACACACACACACACACACACACACACACACACACACACACACACACACACATATATATATATATATATATAGATGTGCATGCACACTCCTGGAGATGGAATACTGCAGCGCGGGCGAGGGCTGAAGTGGCTGGCTAGTGAAGAAGCAGCGGGTAGGCCCGGCAGGAGGCCCGGAGTGGTCGCCCCAGCAGGAGGCAGCGTCGGAGCTGAACGAGTGAGTGTGTGTGTGTGTCATTTAAAAGAATTGAGGGCGAGAAAAAAGTGAAACAGACGAATCTACCGACTGCCTCTTTCTCTTTCTTCCCCTGAAGAAAGTGCAAAGCGAAAAGGGCAGAGCGACATTTCATGCGATTTTCTATTCTTTCCTTCGTCGTTTTTTTCTATTTTCTCTTCCCTCAGCATTAATACGTGTAATCATCTCTACCTATTTATGTACGTATACACAGAGACAGAAAGAAGCGAAGAGACAGAGAAGGGGGTGTAAGAGTGAACGACAATTAAGAAGAAAAGTGAAGTGAACGAAAGAGAAGGAAAGACGAATAAAGAAAGAAAGAAAAAACAGCACGAAGAGGTGAAACAGAGACTCACGCTGACCCGCCCATACCCCCCCCCCCACCCCGCCCGCCGCCCATCGTGCCGTCACAAAGCATATAAAATAGACATCATTATTCAATACAGTCTGCTGTTATATGATACGTTAAGACTGTGTGTAGAGATTCTTGGCACCATTCTCGCCACACGACTGTCACACCTACTCGCGCATTCACACACACACACACACACACACACACACACACACACACACACACACACACACACACACACACACACACACACACACACACACACACACACACACACACACACACACACACACGACACGACACACTTCATTCATGCGTACACAATGATGCCGTTGGTTTCTTTATACTTGAATTAAATGTTTATCTTTATTTTCTCAACAGAACTCATTATATTGATTACAATAATGTGGTGATAATGATACTAAAGGTGAAGGTGAGAAACGCATTGCCATAATAATAGGCAGCAATAATAATAATGATCATAAAACCGAAAATTATTGATAAGAAATAACTCAAAGTGATTTTGATGATAAAAATAACAAAATAATAGAATCATGAATAATGATAGCATTATAACGCTAAGGATAAAGATGAAATTGATACCAATAGCAGCAATAGTGGTAATGATAATTGTGGTAATTAGGATACCAGTATAATTAGAGACAGCTGAAGGCAGAGCGATGATAACAGAAGAAAAGTATTCTTTACGACAACAATCATACAATGAAAATGACCACTGTGAATGATATCGTCGGTGCCATTGTCATATTTCAACAATACTATAACCATTTTTATTAGTAGTTTTCATTGTCCTGCATTTACTTCCTCGAAAGGATATTTATCTGTCAAGGGCAAACATTTAGCTCGAGTGGATGCTGTTCCTGACTTCGGTTCGTAGCCAGGACTCGACCCCCCCCCCCAAGACGCACACGCTTCCACTGTACTACGGTGGCGTTTGTTATATTCATCTCTATTATATATCAAATTCTCTCTTTTCCTCTTCTATTCAAAATAGAGAGAGAGAGAGAGAGAGAGAGAGAGAGAGAGAGAGAGAGAGAGAGAGAGAGAGAGAGAGAGAGAGAGAGAGAGAGAGAGAGAGAGAAGAGAGAGAGAGAGAGAGAGAGAGAGAGAGAGAGAAGAAAGAGAGAATAGAGAGAGAGAGGGAACGAGACCCCAGACACCATCATCATCACCATCTTTATTCACACCACTGTCCCCATCACCCACCACTCCTTTTTTTCCCTACCATAACCTCTCCCTCTATTATGTAAAGACCCACCGCATCTTTCAGGAGGAGTTGCGCCACGCTTTGTCACACCAGCGCCTTGCTCCCTCACGTTCTCGGGGCGGGCCATTCACTGAGCGAGAGTCCCCGGGGCGCGAGGCGGCTGCAGCGTGAGTAGAGAGGTGTTGGTTCTGAGGGAGTTGGTGTTATCTCGTGTAGGTGTTTGTTGAGGGAGGGAGAGGGGGAGAGGGGGTGGAGGAGAGGGGGAGATGGATAGGGAGAGGGGGAGAGGGAGAGAGGGAGAGGGAGAGGGTGAGGGTGAGTGTGAGGGAGAGGGAAGGGGGGAGGGAGAAAGGATAGAGGGAGAGAGAGAGGGAGAGAGGGAGAGAGAGAGGGAGAGGGAGAGACAGGGAAGCAGACAGACCGATAGACACAGACGGAGAGATGGAGAAAGAGAGAGAAAAAGGGACGAACAGACACACACGAACAATAAAAGGGAATTAGAGTAACAGCGTCATCAGCTTCCACTATCTCCCTGGCTCCACGTGGATCGCCTCACTAGTTCGAACACGCGAGTGGCGCCGCAGATAAAACACAAAGGGTTTGCGCGCCTCTTTCGCGCATGCTCGGCCGCAGGAGTTGCTGTCTCATGCCATTACGACAAAAAGAGAAGGAAAAAACAGCATTGTGTGTATATTGGCCATCACGACCCACGCCCATTTTAGACGGGGTAAACAATGCTAGGCATAGATATGTAATTTGTTGATATTACTGAGAAGAGATAGAGGGGAGGTGATTGTAATAAGAAACTAATTGTATCATAAATTATATTTTGAATTTCATGACGGAATATAGGCACTTTATTGTGGTTGAGTGTTAAGTGACTCTTTGGACATGCTTATATCTGATTTATTCATCCTACTGTGAAGAGATAGAGAAAGCCCAGCCACGGGGGGCACAGGCCAGTGCAACTCAGTGCAGGCCCCAGTGCCGGATAGATAGGGAGGGTAGTGTCGGGCGGTTTCCGACGTGAAAACTGTGCCAAATCTTTATGCGGATCACATTAGCGAATTCCTTACCCGATCCGCCGAGACTCGGGGTAAGAACGACCGCCACCGGGGCTGAGGTCCATCAGGGCGCCCGTGATAAATAAGCGACTGGTAGACAAAGGTAAGGGGGGAGAAGGAGAAGAGGAGGAACAAAGGTCCAGAGGAAGCGGGTGAGAAGGGAGAATAGAAGGGTGGAGATGAGAGTGGGATCTTTGGATTTTGGCACAATGACTGGTAACGGAAGAGAGCTGGTGGACATGATGGAGAGGAGAAAGCTAGACGTACTTACGTGCAGGAAACCAAATGACAGGGAAGTAAAGCGAGGTTGATTGGAGGAGGGTTCAGGTTGTTTTACCATGACGTGGATGGGAGGAGAAATGGTGTGGGGATAGTAGTGAGGGAAAGGTATATAAATAGTTTATTGGAGGTGAAGGGGGTATCTGACAGAGTTTACTTTGAAGATGGAGATTGAAGGGGTCCTGTTGAATGTTATTAGTGCTTTTAGTGCTTGTGCAAGTGGGGTGTGAGCAAGAGGACAAGGAAGAGTTCTGGGGGGAAGTAGAGGAACTGGTTCAGAACATAGCCAGCGAGGAAAGAGTGGTTCTTGGAGCGGATCTAAATGGGCATGTTGGAAAAGGAAAAGGGTGATGAGGGGGTGGCAGGTAGGTACGGTGTAAGAGAGAACGCGGAGGGACAGATGATTGTGGATTTTGCAAAATGGATGGAAATGGCTATTGTGAACACCTATTTTAAGAAGAAGGAGGAGCACAGGATCACTTAGAAGATCGGAGGAAGAAGTTCACATATAGACTATATCTTGTGTAGGAGACGCAGCTTGAAAGAATTCAGCAGGTGTAAGGTAGTGCCAGGGGAGAGTGTTACAAGTCAGCATAGGGTGTTGATTGGTGAGATGAGTCTGGAAGTGAAGGCGAAGATGAAAGTGAGGGCTGACCCAAGGATTAAGTGGTGATGAAGAGGACTGCAAGAGAAAATTTAGAGAAAAGGGGAGAGCCAGGCTTTGGGTAAAGAGGAGGACATATGGGCAAACATCTCAGAAGTGGTGAGGGAGAAAGCAAAGGAGGTACTTAGGGAGACATCAGGACGCAGGAAAGAGGACAAGGAGACTTGGTGGGGGAAAGAGGAAGTACAGGATAGCATACATGGGAAGAGACAGGCGAAAAGAAGACTTTGGATAGACAAAGGGACGAAGAGAGCAATCAGGAGTTTAAGAAGATGCGGAGTTTGACAAAGGAGGAGGTGGCTAAGGCAGAGGAAAAGGCATATGATGAACTGTACGAGAGGTTGAATAGAAGGGAATGGGAAAAAGACCTTTACCGATTGGCCAAACAGAGAAACAGTGCTGGGCAGGACGTACAGCATGTTAGAATGATAAAGGATGTAGAAGGAATTATACTGACAAGTGAGGAGCATGTATTAAGAAGTTGGAAGGAGTATTTTGAAGAGCTGATGAATACAGAAAACGTGAGGGAAAGGGTGGAGATAGTAGATCAGGTAATGCGAGGGATCAGCAGGGAGGTGAGGAGTGAGGACAGCCATCAGGAGGATAAAGGGTGATAAGGCAGTAGGCCCAGATAGCATACCGGTGGAGGAGCGTAGAAGAGTTGCCAGTGACATGGCTTACCAGACTGTTCAACAAACTCCTTGAAGGTGAAAAGGTACCGGAAGAGCGGAGAAAAAGTTTGCTTGTTCCGATTTTCAAGAACAAGAGTGATGTGCAGAGCTGCAGTAACTACAGAGTTCTTAAGTTGGTTAGTCATGCAGTGATGTTATGGGAAAGAGAGTTAGAGAGCTAGACTGAGAAGAAAGGTGAGGATCAATGAGGAACAATATGGTTTTGTGTCAGGAAGAGGTGCTAAAAATGCAACATTTGCTTTGAGAATGTTGATGGAGAAGTACAGAGAAGTTCAGAAAGAGTTGCACTGCGTGTTTGTAGATTTAGAGAAGGCTTATGACAGGGTGCCGAGAGAGGAGCGTGGCACTGTATGAAGAAGTCCGGAGTGGCAGAGAAGTATGTGAAGGTGGTATGACGAGAGCGAAACAGCAGTGCTGTGCAGCAGGGATCACACACACACACACACACATACACACATACACACACACACACACACACACACACACACACAGAGAGAGAGAGAGAGAGAGAGAGAGAGAGAGAGAGAGAGAGAGAGAGAGAGAGAGAGAGAGAGAGAGAGAGAGAGAGAGAGAGAGAGAGAGAGAGAGAGAGAGAGAGAAGAGAGAGAGAGAGAGAGAGAGAGAGAGAGAGAGAGAAGAGAGAGAGAGAGAGAGAGAGAGAGAGAGAGAGAGAGAGAGAGAGAGAGAGAGAGAGAGAGAGAGAGAGAGAGAGAGAGAGAGAGAGAGAGAGAGAGAGAGAGAGAGAGAGAGAGAGAGAGAGAGAGAGAGAGAAAGAGAGAGAGAGAATGAGAAGAAAGAGAAAG
>NW_020868913.1:173795-178795 GCF_003789085.1 Penaeus vannamei
TGATAATACTACTACTACTATTACTTATGATGATAATGAGAATGATAAGGGTGATGATTATGACATGATTATAATAATCATGATAATTTTAATGATATGAATTATAGTATAATAATGACGATAAAGCTAATGATGATAATAATTATAATGATCACGACAGTAATGATAATATCTATAAAAATAACGACAATGACGAAGAACTGAGTCACGTATCCCCCTAAATGACCTTTTTTCTCTCCTTGTGACTCGCAGGATCCCTCCCTCCCGCCCTTCCTGACGGCGACCTTCTTCGTGCAGTTCCTCTGTTCCCTCGTCCTGTTCCTCGCCAACTGCTTCAGCGACGGCCTCTCACTCACGCAGAAGTTCAACGCCACTGAAGTGAGTTTTTGACTGAAGGGAAAAGGGTTATTTAGTTGTTTATTTTGATTTCCTGTCAGCTGGTGGGTCGTTTTTCACCTGTAGCTCGTGTTAATGGGGAGGGGGAACGGTCAACAGAACAGCGGCATCGTCTGGTTCTTATGGCTGTTCACGCCACTGTGCCGCCTCCCTCAACTTTATCTTTGGGAGATGACATGAAATTTTTGTGCTTTTCTGTGGTGATATTTTCGGAGCTGTCAGTGGTGTATAGTTAGATGAAAAATATGTTTGGGAAATGAAAGAGAGATGCATTTTGGTTATTGAATAAAGGGCGTTCTGATAATAACTGTTACTTCTTACATTATAAAGCCTGTTTATGTTTTTAGCTGAATTGCTGTGATAATGTGAAGCTGGGTTGGTGATATGTACGTTTGTGTTTAGAAACGCTTGTGTAGGAAATGAATAACAAATAGATCTTAGTTCACGAAGAGAGCTGCTTTGGCCTTACTTAAGGGGAAGGAATTTGAAGATAGGGTAAAGAGGGGTACGAGAGATAGGCTTTGATAGATGATGGGGGAATGAAATTGCAGTTGCTTGTTCTCAAAACGCTGGGAAGGAATCATATATACGTATTGGTTAAGGGCGGTAGAGAGTTATCCGCGCTTGATGCGTGTTCTCGAAAAGTGTTTTGTATTCGATTTAGTGGAAGAAATTATGAAGATAGTTCAGTGGCAGGAAATATGGAGATAATTAGCGATGCGTTTAGTTTAGCGCCATTTATTTCGATGGTTAGATTAAGGCCGACTGTTCGCGAAGGGTTCACGTTGGAGAGAATTCACCGACCAGCCGCGATGCCGTTTCCCTTCAGAAACCGACGCCGCGGCTGCAGGCTTCCTTCCTGAGCCGCATCTTGTTCTTCTGGGGCGCGTCCATCGTGTGGCTGGGCTGGCGGCGCCCGCTCACGTCCGAGGACATCTGGGACGTCGAGCCGCAGAGCACGACGGCCTTCCTCGCCGCCCAGTGGGACGCCGCCATCGGAAGGTAGGGGCGGGGAAGGGGGAGGGGGAGGGGACTGGGACGGGGGGGGGGGGGAGTAAAGGGTTAGAGATGGAGATCTTGCTGGTAATGATGGCTCGGGGTGGGCGTGAAGGGTGAAAGGAAATTGGAAGATATACACCCAACCCACCTACACCCCACCCACTCACACACACACATCCACACCCATACCTACACACACCCACCCCACCTACCATCCCCACACACACCACACACTACACCCCCCCACCCCTACCTACGATTCCCACACACACACCCACACGCCCACACACCCACCCACCCACACCAAACCCATCCAACCAAACTCAACATCCAAATACACACCTTACCCCCCCACCACCCCCCACCCACCCCTCACCTCTAACCCTCCCTCCCTCCCTTCCACAACCCGCCCACGCAGAGAGAGGGGGACGGCGCCCACGGGAGCCAAAGAGCCAAGCAAACTCCGGCCGGCGATGGTGCCTGTGAGCGGGAGGCAGAAGTCCGTCCTGCGCTGCCTCTTCAGGATGACCTGCTGGCCCTTCCTCGGCTGCGGCGTCCTCTGCTTCCTGGGCGAAGGGTCGCGCTTCCTGACCCCGCAGATCCTCAGGTCAGTGGGAGCGGGGGGGGAGGGGGTAATAAAAAATGATGATGATTATTACGATCATGATAATACTGATAATGATAATTATACTGATGATAAGATTATGATGATAATTATAATGATTATAATGATAACATAATGAATAATGATAACATAATGATAATGATGATGATAATGATAAAGATAATGATGATAATGATAATTACGATGATCATTATTATCATTATTTTTTATATTTGTTGTTGTTGGTGTTATTGGTATTATCATATTATTTTAATTATCATTATTATTAGTAGAATCATTATTATGATAATAATAATAATAATAATAATAATAATAATAATAATAATAATGATAATAAGGATAATTATGATTATCAATGATAAGTCATGTCATCATTATAATCATTATTATTATTATTACTATTATTATTATTATTGTTAACACTATCATTACCCTGTTTATTCGTTTGCTTCTCTGCCTCGTCTCTCCACTTCTTCATTCGTAACGATTTGCTCTCTCTCATTTATCCATTATTTTTCATCTCCTATTTTGGGCCAATTTCTGCTTCTTCCCGATCGTCAGCTTCTTGACAGACATTGGCTTTATGGCTTGTTATTGCCTCATTGTATCTCTTATTCATAGCCAATTATTCAAAATTACCTATGTGCCTATTTTTTCTTTTGCCTGATTATCAGACTTATTCTTTCTATCGCTTCTTTATTCTGTGTCTTCGTTCATCAATTATGACGTGTCCCATTTTTATCATTTCTCTCTCAGTCTTGTCTTTACTTGTACTTTAGTCTTTCTATTTGAGCAATTATTCCGTTTCCCAATTAACAATTTCATCTTTCCTTTGCTCTTCCTCCTATTTCACTATTCATTCTACATCCTATTATTCTATAACTCATTTACCTCTCCCCCCGCTTCAACCATAGCATTTCTTATTAAACCAATTTTATCATTTTCAACCCCCCAGCCTTAACCGTAGTACTACTATTATACCAAGTGTTTCTATAACCAATTTTCTCCCCCAACAGCCTCAACCATAATATCTTGTATTAAATCAGTTATTCGTAACCTAAAAAAAAATATTACCTCCTAGTAAACCAATTATTTTATAACCAATTATCTCCCCCCCTCCCAGCCACAGCCAACGTATTTCCTATTAAACCAATTATTCTATAACCACAATATTCCTATTTTATTCTATAACCAACCCCCCCCCAGCCATAGCCCACGTATTTCCTATTAAACCAATGACTCAGCAGCTACTTCTCCCATTTTCTACGGAAGAGGCTATATCAGTAGCAACTCGAGGTGTCATGGCATCTGATTCTATTTTTGGAAAAAAAAGTATATGGGGTTTATTTTAATGACGTCACAAAGGTTACGGATGCTTTGTGAATAAGGTCGATCATTTTGGTCTTTTTGGTCTTTTCAATTTTCCAAAAAAAAAAAAAAAAAAAGGATGGAAAATAATGCTTTTAACGGTTATATTTTCACCGAACAATCATCAAAATAGCCCTGTGGGACGCCATGACACCTCCTCGTGTTGCTGCTGACCTGGCCTTCCCCCATTTTCTGCCCTCAGTCTGATCATCAACTTCATGACGACCCCGGAACAGCCTGCGTGGTATGGCTACCTGTTCTCCGTTCTTCTGCTGGTGTCGTGTTCTCTCGTCACGGTGATAAAGAACCGCTATTTCTACGAGGTGTTCGCGATGTCCGTCAGAGTCAGGTCGGCCATCATGACGGCGGTCTATCGAAAGGTGTGTCTATTTTTTTTTGTTTTTTTGTTTTTGTATTTCATTTATCAACTTTTTTTTTTTTATTTCATTTATCTACTTTTTTGTTTTTTATTCATTTAATTTTTATTTCATTTATTTTTTATTTCATTTATCTATTTTTTTTTTTTATTTTCTTTTTTTCTTTTTTTTTTGTTCTGTTATTGTAGATTTTGGGTTTTTAGTCCTGGTGAATTGTTTTTGTTTTATCTTCTGTTCAGTTCTGGATGTATTTTTTGTGTGCGTTTTTCTGTAATTTCATTTATTTATTTATAAGTAGATAAATATCATACTATAAAAGCATTCTCTGTTTATTGTTATAATTATTATTATCATTATTATTACTATTATTATTATTACTATTTTTTGCGGGGGGGGGGGGGGGGCTCAGTTATATGGTTTTGCTTTTTTATAAGATATTCAGTGTGTTCGGCTCTCATAGTGGATTATTATATTGTTATTCACTCATTATATCTTATTCACAATCAATTTCGAATGTTTTTTATTTAGATCTATATTTTTTTTTATGTTTTCCTCTGTCCACGTTTTTTTCATGCTTCTCCGCAAGGTTTACAGGCTGGGAACGGAAGAGTCTGTCCCGAGTTTTGTTCTACAGTTCGTTCATTTTACCGGCTTGAGTGCTTTCCTTATCACGAAGTCTTAAACCTCGTCATAACCACTTTTTTATTGAATTTACCGATAAAGATTATAGGATTATGAGGTTGTGATATGTACATTATGCTGACATCGAGGCAAAGACAAAATAACAAAGGTAATGAGTGTGTTGTGTGCGCCTTTTACTGGCTTCTTCACCTGTCCAATAGGCGACCATCCAGACAATAGTTTGAAGGACGGTAGTTTATGCAAATGACCTCGTAGCCTGACCGTCGCTTTTCGTTGAGGTCGGAAGCTTTGCAATGTTTTAACTGTTGAGGTTAAGCTAATATAATTCGAGTTCATTGATGAAAGTTAAGAAATATTGCGAAATTACTGAGGTGCTGAATATACGTACGTGAAAAAAATGGATATAAATAGACTTTAGAATAATAAAAGCAATATATATATATATATATTATATATATGTTAAAGAAGGATTACATAATAAAATGATAAAATAACATACTGAATGGATACCATAAACAAATTCCGAAAGGATGCCAAATATCGCATCCGAATAACATTAAAGAAAACGGCAGCGCGAAGAAAAAGGAAAACGT
>NW_020868913.1:183795-192405 GCF_003789085.1 Penaeus vannamei
GAATCATGACCATTATTTTCCGTAATTCCTCTGTGGCTGCTCCCAAGAGCACAAATTCAAATAAAGTTTTCTTGTATATGGTTTAGCCACATACATGATTTTCATATGGCACGTTACAATTGGCAGTTTCATTAATAATACAAGATCAAGTATTATCATATATTCTTTGTAAAAAAAAAAAAAAAAAAAAAAAAAAAATCTAGGATAATCGTATATGACTATTCCTTTGCAGCTAATGCTATTGCGGTTCAAGGCGGCAAATTCAGCTGGGAAGGCGATGAGGGTCAGGCGGTGTGGCAGCTGGAAGACATCAACATGGAAGTTGGTCACAGGAAGCTGGTGGCAGTGGTGGGATCCGTCGGAGCGGGCAAGAGCTCCCTCATCTCAGCGCTCTTGGGGGAAATGAAGAAGGAAGCAGGCAAGGTCGTGGTAAATGTAAGTAAACAAGAAAAGAAAAAAAGAAAAAAAAGAAAAAAAGAAAAATATAAAGAAAAAAAAAAAAAAAAAAGAAATAAATTTAAAGAAAAAAGGAACGTACAAGTGCATTGGTCTGGACTGTAATGTTGAGGAAAGAACTTGATATTTGATCCTTTGCCTGTAAACAAAATTTAGTCATCGCCAAAGACATTCCTTTTCTGTCATGTGAATTCACAGTGAATTTAGATATTTTGTGCCTAAATATATTTGTATATACTGCACTTATAGTAGCAAGATAATGACAGGTATTCAGAAATGTGGAAATGTGGGTTGCAATTAAGTGCAAATCATGTGAAGGAGAGAGAGAGAGAGAGAGAAAGATTTATAAAGAGAAAAGACTTCATTTTTTCGCTTTCGATATTAAAGACGCATTTTCGACTAATTTTCGATATTAAGACGAACGCCTATAACCGCTCTCCGTAGGGCCGCATAGCCTACGTGTCCCAGCAAGCATGGCTCCAGAATGCGACCTTGAGGGACAACATCACGTGGGGTGAACACTTCGACGCCAAAAGGTACAATAAGGTGGTCAAGGCTTGCGCTCTCCAGCCTGACCTCGACATGCTACCTGGAGGAGACATGACCGAGATCGGAGAGAAGGTTAGCTTATACTTCTATGTTTTATGCGTTTCTGTTGGGGGAGGTCGGCTAATAATGTCGGATAATCATGTCGGCTAATAATGCCAATAATAATGATGATGCTGATAATGAATTGATAATAATATCAATTATAATGATAAAGTGTTTCTATCATAGTTTTTAAAAAGTTGTTTGGGCTTAAATATCATTAGTTTTAGCACATTGTAAAACAACACTATCAGAAGAAAAACGGTATCAGTTCATCACATATAAAGATCTCCAAACTAAAAACAGCGTAGACTTCTTGTCAAGAGAAAATTATCTAAAAAACAAAAAAAATAATAAAATAAATAAATAAATAAAAAACGGGATAAAACATGGATGAATAATTACCCCCAACACTGCCTTCATACAAACAAGACCCCAATTAATCTAATCAAAACCAACCCCAACCCTTCCAACCCACCGACCCCACCTCCGCAGGGCATCAACCTCAGCGGCGGCCAGAAGCAGCGCGTGTCCTTAGCCCGAGCCGTCTACAGCGACGCCGACATCGTGCTGCTCGACGACCCCCTCAGTGCCGTCGACGCTCACGTGGGACGCTACATCTTCGACAACGTCATCGGGCCTCAGGGGATACTGCACGACAGGGTGAGGAGGGTCCTGGGGCGAGGTCAAAGGTCGTTGCGTTATGCAAGGAGTAAGAAAATGAGAGGAGTGAGATGAGAGAGAAATGAGAAGAGAGAGAGAGGGAGGGAAGGAGGGAGGGAGGGAGGGAGGGAGGGAGGGAGGGGAGGGAGAGAGAGAGAGAGAGAGAGAGAGAGAGAGAGAGAGAGAGAGAGAGAGAGAGAGAGAGAGAGAGAGAGAGAGAGAAAGAAAGAAAAAAAAGAAAGAAGAAAGAAAGAAAAGAAGAAAGAAAGAAAGAAAGAAAGAAAGAAAGAAGAAAGAAAGAGAGAGAGAGAGAGAGAGAGAGAGACTGCGATTGAGTGAGGGGGTGAAGATGAGAGTGAGAGAGAGTGCGAGTGAGAATAAGAGTTAGAGTAAGGGTAAGAGTAAGAGTAAGAGTAAGAGAGAAATGAGGAAGACAAAGAGAAAGAAAGACAATTGAGGAAGAGAAAGAGAGAGGGAGAAAGGGGGTAGAGTAAGACTAAGAGTGAAAGAAAAAGAGAAGAAAACGAAAGAGAGACAATACACACCCTTTAACCACGACGCTGCTCACCGTGACCTCTGACCAGACTCGGCTCCTGGTGACCCACGCCGTGACCTTCCTCCCCCGCGTGGACGAAGTGGTGGTGATGGAGGGCGGGCGAGTGGTGGAGAAGGGCAGCTACGCGGAGTTGGTGGCGAAACAGGGGGACTTCGCCAACTTCGTTCTCCAACACATCAACGACACGACAGACAAGGAGGCTGATGAAGGTGAGATTCGAAAATAGCCTTTATTCATTAAAAAAAAAAAAAAAAAAACATACCGTCTTAAAATAATACCATTTTGGATTAATATTAATGGCTAAAATACCCTTTTTTCTAAACTTTTAGACCTTTTTTTTTAAATCGGACAAGCAGCTTTATCAAAAATCGTTGATACGGTTTCGTAGTTATATGTTTTGTGACCCTCTGTCCCGTTTTAAGCGATTTGATATTTTTGAGCAGCTTCCAGTACTACGAAATCCTCTTTTGGGAAAAAGGCTCAAAATCAAGCTAAAAATACCGGAGAAACGATGACGCAATAGACAAGCAATGTTGGTAAAACATTGTATCAGTAAAATAGTAGCACAGGATGGTATGAATGTAGCTGCAAATTCAAGTGTTTACTTTAAACCCCTAATGTCTATTCCCGCATTTTTTCAGAAACATTCCTTTTAATATGCTCAAATTTCCAAGTCATTATGGCTATTTCTGGAGTGGGTTTAAACGCTACTTAAATAGTTTATCCTGTAGTTAATCTTCAGATTATGATGAAAACGAAAAGCAGTAACCTTAAGCAGAATCATGTTTTATGGTAAAGTAGTGCATTTGATGTTGAACCTGTATGGTAACAAAAGGTTAACAGCTTAGTTTTTTTAAACATTTACGATGATTTAATGGTATTTAAACACCTCTGAAAACTTTGGAAATCCTTCGAAATCCGGAAATCCCCTACAAATCTGTCTGGAAATCTGGAAATTCCGGTATATTTTTTGGGATTTCGGAAGTCTTGGAAACCTCGTAGGCTATTCTGGGTAGTGAAGTGCCCCCCGCAATTCACAGAAGATCTGAAATTCTTTAGGGCCAGATGTTTACACCTTTCACGGGTGGAAATATGAGGCTACTAAACGATAGAATTCTACTGACTGGCGCAAGTCATTCGTCATTTTTCGTTATTGATTTCCTATAAAACACAATTATCTTATCAGTTATACCAAGATAAAACTACTTGTGGCCTAACTTTAGTGATTTAATATCGTAACTTGACGTTAACCTGACATAGCTTTAGAGTGATTAGTAAGCACACGCTCTGAGAATGCAACAACATTATTTTTTTACGAGAAAACATTATGGATAGCAAACATTTACTTAACTTATGGCCATCGAGTAAAGCTTCATACTACACACATACTAGATATTACTCTTCGATAAAATGATCAGTAAAATTATCAGTATTGCTACCTGTAGATTGCCAAAAGAAACCGGAGTGCACTCGGAAATAGTTTTATTAATAGAAAGACAACAATTGCGTCTTTCTGTGTCAAAGGCCACGATCAGTGAATCAAAGCATAGTTGCAAAGATGATACAGGTGGGCAGGTACATTATAGAAATTATATAATGCTATTAGTACGGGCCCTGACCTTGCCGAGGGAAAAAGCCATTTAGTTTCCCTTACTCGCTCAGGAGATGCCGGAAAAGATTTAAGAACGTACATGTATTCTTGAAGAACATATAGAACAGTTAAGGAAGGATGTCATGATCGAATCCAGGTGACATATTCATTGTAAATGAGAAAGGATTATTTATATTTTTGGATTTTTTTTATGAGACTTTCGTTTTTTTTTTTTTTCTTTTGTCTAGTAGGCTACTCAGTAAGAATGGACAACATTGATTTTGAGTGAATATCTTATATGTTTACATTTGTTTTGGGTTGTACTCTTGCGTAGAGAGAAATGTGAGACAAATTTAAAAGCACGAAAGAATACTATTGTTATAGCCGAAGAGCTAACTTGCATTGGTATTTTTTCTTAAAGAGTATGAAGAGCTCTTTGACCAGCTGGAGCACGTGACAGGAGCTGAGCCTCTCCTTCGTCAGCTGTCGTTGAGGTCCAGCAGGACTTCTGTTAACAATATCGGCAGGTAAGGTGTTCAAATGAACGATATTACACGCTTAGATAAACGTACATATTGAAGCAGTCCATTTATGTACAGTTATTGTAGAAGCGAATGTCTAAGAGCCAAATACAAGCACGCACAAGAAGACGAATATGTACCACCACAGAAATGTTCTTAAGGTCTTCAAAACACAATACCAAATACCATAGACATAAACAAACAAACAAAAAACTCAAAACACAATATCCAAGTACCATAGACATAAACAAAAAACACAAAATGAATAAAACAAACTAACGATATCCGCACGTCGTCCCCGCACGCCCACGCCAGCGAGACTGACCTCCGAGCCCGCGGCCGAAGGGTCCGAAGCATCAGCGAGACGGTGACCAGTTCGGTCGACCGCCTGCACAGCCACGAGCGGCGGGCGACCGAGCTCTCCAGCGCGTCCCTGAACCGGAAGGCGGGGCGGCAGCACGGCAACGACAACCACCACGACCACGGACGACGCCGGAACTTCGCCGACGCCGTTCTGGACAAGAATTTCCGGAGTCGGAGCTACGCGAACGGCTTGCACGGGAGCCGGACGTCGGTTCACAGCGGGCGGAGCGGGAAGAGCGAGGTCGAGCTGGTGACCGAGCTGGAGGAGCGGATGAGCGAGGTCGACGGGGCGGAGGGCGAGGAGGCGAAGAGGCTGGTCGAGGACGAGACGGCGGAGACAGGGAAGGTAGGGCTCATTTGCATAGAGTCTGTGTCTTTCTCTCTTCGTCTCTCCCTCTGTCTATCGGTCTATCTCTACATCCCGCCCTGTCCTTCTGTCTCACTGTCTTTTTGTCTGTGTCTGTCTGTCTGTTTACCTGTCAGTCTATCTGTCTCTCTGTCTCTCTCTCTCTCTCTATCTTTCTTTCTTTCTCTTTTATCTCTCTCTCTCTCTCTCTCTCCCTCTCTCCCTCCCTCCCTCTCCCTCCCTCCCCTCTCTCTCTCTGTTACTCACTCTCTCTTTCCCTCCTCTTCCTCCTCTCCTCTCTCTCTCCACCAAACACAGAATTCACCAACCTCAAAAAACGAGACGCAAAACCCCGCTCTGCCACCGCCAACCTCACGACCCGTTCCCGTTCTCTCCGCAGGTGTCGAGGAAGATGTACCTGGTTTACGGGAAATCCATGGGCGTGTGCCTCGCCGTTCTGCCGATCGTCTTCATGTCTCTTGCGCAGGTTTGTGTATTTTCCTCCTTTTTGTTCTCGTTTCATTTGTTGGTAATTTTACGCAATAGAGGGATAGGGAGAGGGATAGGAGAAGGAGAGGAGAGGGAGAGGGAAAGGGAAAGGGAGGGGGAGGGGAGAGAGGGGAGGGAGAGAGGGAAAGGGAGAGGGAGAGGGAGAGAGGGAAAGGGAAAGGGAAAGGGAAAGGGAGGGAGGGAGATGGAAAGGGAGGGGAGGGGGAGAGATAAAGATAGCGATAGAGATAGAGATAGATATGGAGATAGAGAGAGAGAGAGTTAAAGATAGAGATAATAGATATAGAGATATAGAGATAGAGACTGACATGCAAACAGACAGATAGTTCCGGATCGCGATGATTTTCGTATCCATGGACTCCTCTCACTAGCAAGGGAGGGCACGAAGGCTAGAATAGAATACTAGACTATTATTTATATTTTGACCCTACAATTCTCCTTCAACCATCCATAACCAGCTATCGGTACTAAGATCATCGTTAATGGGGGTTTCTGCGTAAATAATTGATATACATTTGGATGGCAGAGAATGAGGAATCCATTGATACTAAAATCGTTTCATTTTCCTTTATAGTTTCGGTTGTGTAAGAACTATTTGAAGAATTATGTTGTACGCGAGTCAGAGTAGAAGACGTAGCCTATTTCACCTTTTCAGTGGTTTAAAAACTATAGATATGCTTTGATGCGCTGCGTCGCGGCTGACCAATGGAATATTTAAATCATAAGGATTTTTTGTATAGATATTGGTTACCGTGGAGTTGTGGCATTGGTCTATCGATATAAGGGTAACTTCAGTGAATTATATATTATCATTATATTATGAATTATCATGGCATTTATGATATTTATCATAACAATTGCAATAGTTATTATGGTGAACAGTTCTGCAATGGAAACGCTTAGCTCGCTGCATTCATTCTTCAGTTTACTGAACTTGGCTATCAACAGCACCTGAAGCTTTACAGTGTTACATAATGATTATGTGGATATTGTATTCCACAATTGCCTCTTCGTTTGAGGTGGTAATAGGTGTGCTGCAAATACGTAGATAGAGAAATAGATGGAATAGAAACTGAAATAGAATAGGAAGAGAGGCTAGCGAAAAAATATCGACAAATTTATGAAATTAATGATGGGGAGATTACTAGCAAAATAGAAAAAAAAAATATGTATACATAGATTTTTGAATACACACACACACGTATATATATATAATATATATATATATATATATATATATATATATATATATATTATATATATTATATATATATATATATATATATATAGTATATATATATATATGTATATATATATATAAATGTATATATATATATATATATATATATATATATATATATATATATATATATATATATATATAATATACATATATATTGTCCTATTTATATCTAACTGAGCCCGCTGGCGTTCCAGGCCTGCATCGCCGGCAGCAATGTATGGTTGTCGTACTGGTCCAGCGCAGGCGAAGCATCCCCTTCTTCAGGCGCCTCTTACGTCAACACCAGTTTACATGACCTCGACACCAGCGCTCACAGCAACACAAGCGACCTCAACACCAGTTCATATGACTTCACCAACGACACAGGCCTGGATCCCGTGTCCAGTGGCTTTGTTATAAGCAAAGACATTTTCCTGGTTGTGTATGGCGCTTTCGGTGTTGCGCAAGGTAAGGCTGAGCATGGCGCACGTAATGCACACACACACGCATACACACGCACACTAACCCACACCCATGTACACACACACATATACTGTATACATACATATCTACACCCACCCACCGACCTACACACACACACACACACACACACACACACACACACATCTATTTCCCGTTCTCTCACCCCGTCTCCCTTTTCTCCCTTCCTCCTCCTCTCTCACCTTCCCTCCCCCTCTCCCGCAGTCTCCTTCCTGTTCGCGGGGATGCTGATGCTGTTGCTGGGCTGCCTCCGGTCGTCGCAGGTCCTCCACCAGCGCCTCCTGGACAGCGTGGTGCGTCTGCCCATGAGCTTCTTCGACACCAACCCCAGCGGGAGGATCATCAACCGCTTCAGCAAGGAAGTTAACGTCCTGGACACCACACTCCCGGACAGCACGCGGTTTATGCTGGTGTGCGTTACTCAGGTACGGCGAAGGGGCGCTCTTCTCGCCCTTTCCCTTCCCTTCCCTTCCTCTTCCTTGTTTTACCTGTCGGGATAGCCCCTCGGGTCGCTGTGTTCATGATGACGATAGTATCGATAATGATAATGATGAGAATGAGGATGATGACAATAGTGATTGTATTAATTATGATAATAATGATCATAAATAACATAGTAATTGTATTAATTATGGTGATAATAATAATGATATGATCATAAATATATGATTCTAAAAGATTCATAATAGGATGTCTATATACGTGTGTGTTTCATTCTTTAATATTCACGTTGTCAAATACCATCCCGTTTAACATACAAGTAACGCAATTTCAACAGTCACAAGGAATATGATTTCAGTCGGCACATAACCTGCTTTCTTTGTGTGCGAACGAACGAACGAACGAACGGATGAAACATAAGCAAAATCAAAATATAAATGGGATAATGCTATTATAGTTCCAATGTAATATACCATTCTCAACGCAGTATGAGGATCTAGACTAAAGAAACATGTCTCAAACATAATCTGCATACGAGTAAGCACACACTAGCACTATACACTCACATCACTAAAACACCACAAAGCCTTGTTATGAATCGAAACCTTCACCGCGACACACCATTCGCTTCACACCAACGTGGCTTCTCTCCAGGTGATTTCTACAATGGCAGTCATCCTAGCGGCGACTCCGGAGGCTGGCTTCTTCATCCTCCCCATCGCGGTCATCTACTACTTGATTCATATCGTATACATCGCTTCCTCGAGACAGCTCAAGCGCATCGAATCCGTGTCCAAGAGCCCCATCTATTCCCACTTCGGCGAGACACTGCAAGGTGAGGTGTTTGGCTCG
>NW_020868913.1:192505-210005 GCF_003789085.1 Penaeus vannamei
TAATTATAGGAAAGTCTCCAATTTGCATTGTTTGAGGCATATTATTATACTCTCCGATTGTTTGATATAGGCATGAACTACTGCAGTCACTTGACTAGACCACAGCGAAGGGCACAAAGTATATATATATGTGCATGTGTGTGTGTGTGCTTGGGTTGCTCATTCTGTTTGAGATTTCCTCATTATTTCCCTTTCTTGGTGGTGGGGTTCATGGATATCATACGTCTGAGAAAATGTTAATTGTTTTGTAGATATTTTTTTTAAGAGATAAGAATAGAGAGAGAGAGAGAGAGGGAGGGAGAGAGAGAGAGAGAGAGAGAGAGAGAGAGAGAGAGAGGAGAGAGAGAGAGAGAGAGAGAAAGAGAGAGAGATCAAAGAAAGGAATGATAACCCCCTCCCCCGAAAAAAACGAATACAAAAAAGAAAAACTACACACACTTCCTCTATCCCCTTACCTCCCCCACACCCACCCACCCAATCTTCTCCACCCCACGAACCTACCCCCAACACCCCGCAGAACCCGTCTCCGCTCCTGCAAGCATCCTTCGTGAACCGCCTCTTCTTCTTCTGGAGCGGTTCCATCGTGTGGCGAGGCTGGCGACGCCCTCTCACGCCCGACGACCTGTGGGACTTGGTGCCCGAGAACACGACCGCCACTCTCGCCGCTCAATGGGAAGCTGCCACCAGGTAATGGGCCTTTTATGTGGCGGTTGGGAGTAGAGGTTCGTGGAAGTCATACGTCTGAGATAATTAGTTTATTGTTTTGTAGACGATTTTTTAGAGATAAGAAGAGAGAGAGAGAGAGAGAGAGAGAGAGAGAGAATAGGAAGTTGCCACCAGGTAACGGGCCTTTTATGTGGCGGTTGGGAGTAGAGCAGCGTCATGGAGGTTTCTTGTTGGTGGGGTTCATGGAAATCATACATCTGAGGAAATTAATTTACTGTTTTGTAGATGATTTCTTAGAGATAAGAAGAGAGAGAGAGAATGGGAAGCTGCCACCAGGTAACGGGCCTTTTATGTGGCGGTTGGGAGTAGAGCAGCGTCATGGAAGTTTCTTGTTGGTGGGGTTCATGGAAATCATACTTCTGAGGAAATTAGTGTATTGTTTTGTAGATGATTTCTTAGAGATAAGAAGAGAGAGAGAATGGGAAGCTGCCACCAGGTAACGGGACTTTTATGTGGCTGTTGGGAGTAGAGCAGCGTCATGGAGGTTTCTTGTTGGTGGGGTTCATGGAAATCATACTTCTGAGGAAATTAGTGTATTGTTTTGTAGATGATTTCTTAGAGATAAGAAGAGAGAGAGAATGGGAAGCTGCCACCAGGTAACGGGCCTTTTATGTGGCTGTTGGGAGTAGAGCAACGTCATGGAGGTTTGTACCCTGTGGATAGGTTTTATTAGGGAGGTTGCGGTGTTGGAAATAAGGCAACTATGGGGGTTTTCCGTCAAGAAATGGGTTGTATTATGGGGTTTGTGGTGTTGAAAATAAGGTAACTTTAAGGGGGTTTTCTATGAAGAAATGGGTTGTATTAAAGGGGTTGTGGTGTCGAAAATAAGGTAACTTTTATGGGAGTCTTCTATGAGGAAATTGGTTGTATTATGAGGGTTCTGGTATTGGAAATAAGGCAATGTTGTGGGTATTATTGCTTTGAGTGAATGGCTATATTATTTTGTGTTGTCAGGAATAGAATAGCATGGGAAATGGGTTGTGTTATGCGGTCTGTACTGTTAGGTAGAGGGGTGATTTTGTGGGATTTGTGATGTGAGGAAATACGTAATATTATGGTGTTTGTGTCGTTTGAATTAGGGCAAGAACAGGGTTTGTGTTGTCAGGAATAAGATGATGAATCAGAGTCTTTCTTTTATCGATAATAGGGAAAGAGTTTTATTTCTACGTGTGTCAAAGAAAAAAATAGAGCTTTGTGTCTTCAGGAATGAACTAAAGGAACTTATTACCAAAAAAGATAAATTAATTGGATATACATTATTGATTATGATACAAAAGGCTCCAAATATCTTAAATTAATTGGTTATGCATCGAAGATTTTGATAAAGAGTCCTCCAAATATCATAAATTAATTGGTTATACATTAAAGATTTTGCCACACAGGGCTCCACTCTAAATATTAAATTAATTGGTTACACATTAAAGATTTTGATACAAAGGCCTCCACTCCAAACATCTTAAATTTATTGGTTACACATTAAAGATTTTGACACACAGGGCTCCAAACCTCCTTAAACACTGATAAACAATATCCAAATACCTCTCCTCCAGCACCAAATCCTCGGCCAAAAAGGAGAAAGACAAACACAGCGAAGTCAAATTCACCAGCTTGCCCTCATCGGAGAGCCAGGCGCCCATCCTGCTCAGCCTCTGGAGGATGTTTGGCAAGCCGTTCATCCTCCTGGGGGCGATCTACCTGCTGGCGGAAGGATCGCGGTTCGTCACTCCACAGTTCTTGAGGTGAGTGGAAAGAGAGAGAGAGAAAGAGGGAGGAGGGAGAGAAGGAGGAGAGAAAGGGAGGAGGTAGAGAGAGAGAGAGGGAGAGGGAGGGAGAGGGAGAGAGAGGGAGAGGGAGGGAGGAGGAGAGAGAGGGAGAGGGAGGGAGGGAGAGGGAGGGAGGAGAGAGAGAGAGGGAGGGAGGGAGAGGGAGGAGGAGAGGAGAGGGAAGGAGGGAGAGAGAGGAGTGAGAGGGAGGAGAGAGAGGGAGTGAGAGGAGAGAAGGAGGGAGAGGGAGGGAGGAGAGGGTAGAGGGAGAGGTGAGTGAGAGAAAGATAGATAGATAGATAGATAGATAGATAGAGAGGCTTAAAAAGAGAGAGGGGGGGGGGAGGGAGAGAGAGAAAGAAAGGGAAAAAGAAAATGAGAAAAACGAGAGAAAGAACATGAGATAATATAGAAAAAAGAGAGAGTGAAAGAAAAAAGACGAAAAAAAGAGAAAAGAAAAAATAAAAGAAATTGAGAGGAAGAAAAGAAGAAAAAAGAAAGTCTACGGTAGACCACACCCGCTTTCATTACGGTTTGCAATGTCGATGAAGAATATAAGCTAACTTTTTTTTTTATCATATCTCTGTGCCATGTGTTACAGCCACCTAACATGAGGTATGCAGTACTATGTTTTTTTATTATTATCTAATGTCCTAGAAGATTTATTGATGTTTGAAATTTGGAATGCAATATTGCACAATGACCACATATTAAATTATGATAATGGTGCAGCTTACCCACGCCTGCGCAGTTAACCGGGGTGGCATATACACTTATAGAATAAAATGGTTTGGGATAATTGAATAGTCAACCACACACTTCCTCAGTTTCCCAATTTCCTCAGTTTACTCAATTTCCTCAATTTCCCAAATTCCCTCAGTTTCCCAATTTCCTCAGTTTACTCAGTTTCCTCAATTTCTTCAATTTCCTCAATTTCCCCAATTTCCTCAGTTTACTGAACTTCCCCAATTTCCTCAGTTTCCTCAATTTCCAGCCTCGTTATAACCTTCATGGCGGACGAGCAGCAGCCTCCCTGGCACGGCTACCTGTACGCTGTGTCTCTGTTCCTGTCCTGCATCGTCTCGACTCTCCTCAGGAACAAGTTTTATTTCAAGATCACCGTCCTTTCGGTTCGGATTCGGTCCATCATCATGTCGGCGGTTTACAGGAAGGTCAGTTGGGGCTCGAGAGGTCAAGCACCTTGTGTAGTTAGAATGCATACATACGTGCACATTGCAACGGGAATAACGGAGGGAAGGACAAGAAAACACGCGAATATTCGTATGTTTTTTTTGTTTCTTCCTTTCGTCGTTCCTGTTCCTGTATGTGAATTCCATATACATGCACATATACGCGCAGGAACCACAGATTCACTCTCAAACCTGCTCGTGATTTTTAAAAGAAATGATAAAGTATCGTTTTCTTTATGCTTTGTTCATATATTCCCAATTTTTATCGTAGCCATTTCCTCTTCTCTTCCTCCCTGTTCCCCCCTCCCCCCTCCCCCCCGACCCCAGGCCCTCAGTCTCTCCGGGGCGGCGAGGCGGGACTCCACCCTCGGCGAGATCGTCAACCTGATGGCGGTGGACGCGCAGTGCATCGGGGAAACAGCCATCCTGCTCTGGAGCCTCTTCGGGGCGCCCGCCATAATCCTCGCCACCATGGTCTTCCTGTGGGAGGAGCTGGGTAAGGTTTCTCCAGGGGAGGAATGATGGCTGCGTGTTTTGTACTTTGTATATGCACAGTGCACGAACATTCATATGCAAAAGCATACGGATATACATATGCAAACGCGTACGCAGCCAGACAGACACACACACACACACACACACACACACACACACACACACACACACACACACACACACACACACACACACACACACACACACACACACACACACACACACACACACACACACACACACACACACACACACACACACACACCACACACAACAACAACAACAACAAAAATCACCAACAATGATAACCAGAATTACAACCCCAAAACCCCTCTTATCACCATCACCAACACGAATAAAGTCCTCGCCCTCTCCCTCCTGCAGGCGTGAGTGTGCTGGCCGGGGTCGCTGTCCTCTTCCTGATCGTGCCTCTGAACAGCTACTTGTCCAACAGAATGAAGAGTTTGCTGTTCGCTGCTCTCAAGTTCCGCGATCAGAGAGTCAAGATGGTGAGCGAGATCATCAGCGGGATAAAGGTGAGTCTTTGCCATGCTGATCAATCTCAGGAGAGGAGACACTGGTAAAGTCACTCCGATTTCTTGACAGGAGAAAATCAGGTGGTTTTGAGGGCGGTAGGTCTCAATAAAAAAACTACTGGAAATATTTGTATAAATGCTCGAATTTTCAGACCGTGCCAGATAATTAGAATGAAAAACAGACTAGTCGTATTGAAGTACTCTATAAACTGAAATGAGTTGCCAGTTATTTCTTTCCTGAAATTGGACGAGCTACAGTATCAACCAGTGGGTTACAGAGAGTTCACAGGGGGTTGCAAAGCCTTCGGGAAAGTACAGTAGACTAACTGCCTTCACTCCTTTGATGCGCAGTCTGTGTCAAGTTTGAATTTGAAGCAAAACCTTCTCGAATGCAAATGTATTTTAAACACTTGCTGAATAGAAATTGACCTGGTTTTACAAGCTATTTTTTTTCTACTAGAGTTTTATAGTCTATTCACGTCTGCTCATGCTAAGCTCTGTCTTGAAGGAGTACTGCAGTATAATTAGAAGAATAAAGCTTGTACAGACTATGATTTTTTTTCTTTTTAGTCCGAAATTGTATAATTAAAAATATATATAAATAAAAAGGCTAGTAGGGTGGTGGAGGTCGCTAGTGTGTATAAGGTTCGGCAAAGGGATCACAGATGTAAAAAGGGCGGACACCACTGCCCTAATGCGTTTGAAATATAAGGGTATGTCAAGAAAGTGCTGAGCTAGCCCTTGCATGGGAGTTTGGGATTCAAAAGCAAATCATCAATCAATCAAAAGATATAGTGAATGTTACTTACAGGACATGAGACAACGAAGCTTAACTGTAATACTAAATATGTATCTCTGCCTGAGTATGTGTGTATAGGTGCGCACATGTGTGAGCTCCCGCATGTGTGTGTGTGAGAGTGTGCGCATGTGTGAGTGCGCGCATGTGTGTGTGAGAGAGAGAGTGCGCACATGTGTGTGTGTGAGTGCGCGCATGTGTGTGTGTGAGTGCGCGCATGTGTTTGTGTGTGTGAGTGCGCGCATGTCTGTGTGTGTGTGAATCCTTATAGCAGTTGTGCTAATGCATTTGTGTTTAATACATATACTTGCCCACACAATCCCTGACCACCTTGCCATCGCCTCCCGCAACCACAGGTCCTGAAGCTCTATGCCTGGGAGGGCTCTTTTGCCAACAAGGTGAAAGAAGTGAGGAATGAAGAAATAAGACTCTTGAAGAAAGTGGCTTTCCTCAAGGCTTTCAACTCATTCATCTTTAACAGCTCTCCATGCATGGTAAGTTATTAAAGCCTCATGTCTTGGCTATATTCATTATAAACTATATTAATTCTTTCATGTAACAGGATTATTTTCAAATTGTGTTATATTATCACAATATTCCCCGTCATAACAAATCAAATATAGTTATATATTAAGTAACACAATATCTTCTATATATACGAGATACACAAACAAAAGGATATTTCTGGATCACTTAAACTTCATCAGTGATTGTAGAAAGTTATTTATATATACCATTTCTTCTTAGGTTGCCCTAGCTTCATTCACAACCTATCTGTTGGCTTCCCCAGACAACGTACTAGACGCCAAAAAAGCTTTCGTAGCCATCTCACTCTTCGATATCATGAGACTCCCCATTGTCATGCTGCCCACTACCATCTCACAGGTTATTCAGGTAATGCTTTCAGTAACCTTGATTTCGTTTTTGCCTCTTGCCTAGTCTCTCCTGAGGAATGCCAGTATTTACTTCTGTAAATCTTGAAACATGAATCTTTTCTTTCTTATCTTCGGCAGGCACTTTCCTTATCCTTTATTTAAGGATGCATGTAATATGATGCACTATATAATGAGTCCGTTTTCCTCCGTGGAATGAAAAGGTATTGGTCTCTCTTAATGAAAGGGAATGTTGGACTTAGGACACTAATAGCTCTAGTTGACGTAGCATGTATTTTGTAAAAAAAAAAAAAAGAAAATATGAATAACAAGTCAATCTTTCTTGGCCAAAAGGCAATGGTAGCTTTGAAACGGGTCCAGAACTTCATTTCTGCTGAAGAAGTGGACCCGACAGCGGTGACCTGGGATCGGTCCGAAGGCAAGTAATTACTTTCTATTCTTCAATCTTCTATTTTTTCGTATACAGTTCTCCCCTCGTAATGTTATATTGGTTTTAAAATTATGATGTTATTCGTGAATTTAATATATTCTTCACTGATGCTTAGCTTTGTTTGAGTAATGCCAATGCAATATGGAAATGAAATTCTATTCAAGGGACTATAAAAATGTATCCATCTTTCGTTCTCTATATACATATATAAGAAACAAATCCTAGGGAGATGAGTTATATTGTTTTGTTGTATCTGAATCGTGAGATTTTTTCATATGCCAGAGATCATCCAGAGTTTAAACATGCTCAAATTTTGATTTGGAAGTATTCTCTTTTAATGACACCGAGAGAATAAACAGTAAAAATATCTTTTCCCTTTGATGATGCTTGCTCACAGAAACTAGTTAAATTAATCTTTCTCCCAGTTACGAAAAACTATAATATATACCCTTACCTTCCAGCTGCTGCTGTGATCATACGCGGAGGTCAGTTCAGCTGGGAAGGCGGCGAGCAGCAAATTACGTGGAGGCTGGAAGACATTAACTTAGAGATCGGCCACAAGAAACTGGTGGCAGTGGTGGGATCCGTGGGCGCGGGCAAGAGTTCGCTCATCTCGGCGCTTTTGGGAGAGATGAAGAAGGTCGAGGGGAAGGTTGTGGTTAATGTAAGTGATGAAGGATTCTGATAGGCTTTATGGTTTACATTTACATGATGTAGGATTTACTGTGGCATTTTTAAAAGTGGAAAACAAATTGATAATGTAAAAAGTTGTGAGTAATAAGACAATGTTTAACCATATTTAAATCTGAAAAAAATTATCAATTTCCAAAGAGAATGAATGTATTATTAAACTGACAACCTATATATGATTACTTCAATAAATTTCCTTTCAAGTAATATGCCCGACTGCCTGTTACGCCAACAGGGCCGCATGGCATATGTGTCCCAACAGGCATGGCTCCAGAATGCGACCTTGAGGGACAACATCCTGTGGGGTCAGCCCTTCGATGAAACGAGGTACAAGAAAGTGGTGAAAGCCTGTGCTCTTCAGCCGGACCTGGACATGTTGCCAGGGGGTGACATGACGGAGATAGGGGAAAAGGTAGCTAGTCATTCCCTGTATAGCTGTCAACCTATTTGTGTGTGTGTGTGTGGATGTATCTGTGTGTGTGTTTGTTTGTACACACACACACACACACACACACACACACCACACACACACACACACACACACACACACACACACACACACACACACACACACACACACACACACACACACACACACACACACACACACACATATATATATACACATATATCTATTAACATACATAAATATATGTATATATATATATATATATATATATATATATATATATATATATATATATATATATATATATATATGTATATATATAAACACGCGTACACGTGCATATCGATCTAAATGAATATATGAACAGACACACACATAATGGGATATATGTAACATATACATATTTCTCTCTTTACCTATAACGGCCCCACATAATTGCCTGAACTCCAAGAGCATTACAACTCTTTAAATGAGACAGCAAAATCCCTCCAAGCCTCTCTATCACAAAAGAAAACAAAAACGAATAGGGCAGTAACAGTGAAGACAACCCTTCACAAACTGACTCTAAAAGGAACCAAAAGACTGGATACTAATCCTCTTCAATACCACACAGGGCATCAACCTCAGCGGCGGCCAGAAGCAGCGCGTGTCCTTAGCCCGAGCCGTCTACAGCGACACTGACATCGTGCTGCTCGACGACCCCCTCAGTGCCGTCGACGCTCACGTGGGACGCTTCATCTTCGACAACGTTATTGGGCCTCAGGGCATTCTGCGAGGGAAGGCGAGTGTCTGTTGGTGTAGGGTAGGGTGTATGGGATATAGATTTGTGAGTGGGAAGGTAGGAAATTGTGTAATTTGTGCAAAAGGTTGAATTAAGAATGAAATATATGTAGGTAAGATACGTCTACACGTTGCTTCGTGGGTAGCAACCTGAATATCACCAAATAATGTACAGAAATGCTAAACAAAATCTCCTAGACCCCTCTCGATCCCTCTCATTCGACCTTTCACCTGACCTCACCTGACCTTGACTCACCAGACCCGCCTCCTGGTGACTCATTCCGTGACCTTCCTGCCGAGCGTGGACGAGGTGGTGGTGATGAGGGACGGGCGGGTGGTGGAGAGAGGCTCGTACCCTGACCTTGTGGCCAAGCAGGGCGACTTCGCGAACTTTGTCCTTCAGCATATCAACGACGCCAACGACGAAGAGGGGGAGGAAGGTGAGAGAGGAGAGAAAGATAAAGAATTAGGAGAAAAAAGAGGATTTTTTTCAGTAATAAAAAAGACGTCGGGAAAAGGCAAAGAATTAGGAGAAAAGATTTGTTTAGTCATAAAAAGACGTTGGAAAAAGACAGTTTTTTTAGGAATTATGAGGAAAAAAGAGGATATTAGTATCATCTAAACCTGTCCTTTTTCGACTGCCTGGCTCTTGAATTGATGTTTGCTGCATTCCCCGATATAACTGCCAACAATTTTCTTCTTTTTCATATTCTGTTTTTTTAAATGTTAGTCGGCATCTGAAAGAGCCATTGTCTCCTTTTCTCCGTTGTCTGTAATTTTTCATTACCATTTATTTATCTATTTTTATTCATTTCATTGGTCTTTTATCTATGCAGAACTAGAGGAGCTTCGGGAACAGCTGGACGAGGTGCCAGGCGCTCAGTCCCTCCTTCGCCAGCTGTCCATCAGGTCCAGCGGAACCACGGTCAGCAACCCCGGCAGGTGAGGCTTCCTTGGACGGTCGTGCGGTCACCGTTCGGTAGAGGGATAAAGAAGGACGCATACACATAAAAATACATGCAAACATACACGCACGCACGAACACGCACACGCGCACGCTCTTGCTCGCTCGCTCGCTCGCTCACTCACTCACTCACTCACTCACTCACTCACTCACTCACTCACTCACTCACTCACTCACTCACTCACTCACTCACTCACTCACTCACTCACTCACTCACTCACTCACTCTCACTCACTCACTCACTCACTCACTCACTCACTCACTCTCACTCACTCACTCACTCACTCACGTACTCACTCACTCACTCACGTACTCACTCATTCATTCATTCATTCGTTCACTCACTCACTCACTCACTCACACCCACATTCCTTATTATTCTGTGTTCTCTAGTTTTCGTTGAATCACCACCATGTTCATACAGATCAGTTTTCCTCCTAAAGTGCCCAGTTCCTAATACAATCGAAATACAGTTAAAATACAGACACGTATAAATTTCCTATATATGTTAGATGCGAACATCCACTGGTGTCTTCTAATGCTTGATCTTGTGAAACTTTTTTGATTGTTAATAATGTATAAAATGTGTTCGTCTACATTAGCCTGTACCACATACACTCAGGTGAAACTATATTGCAAATCCTATTAAATCCTGTGAATTCGTTAAAAAAGATTAATTCAACTATTAATAAATAAAAAAAAAAATTCCCTTTTCCCGAAATCCTTACCCCCCTCCCCCTCCCCCTCCAGCACAGCCCCCACCGGCATCCCCCACAAGAGAGTCCGAAGCGTGAGCGAGTCCTACTCCCGCCACCAAAACCTCGTCCGCAAGTCCAGCTGCTCCTCCTTGAACGTTCGAGGACGAGACATCGCTGACGTCATCTCAGACATCAGCGTCTACAGCCACCTCTTCGACGAGGACGTCAAGACTTCGAAGAACGCCCTCAACGAGAGTAGGACTTCGTTGCACAGCAGTAAGAGCCGGAGGAAGAGTGTGGAGATGGAGGACCTTCGGAACGTGTCTGAAGGAGGCGAAGCGACGGTCAAGGGGCAGAGGCTGGTGATGGAGGAGACTTCGGAGACGGGCAAGGTGAGGCAGGGGAGGAGGGACGGGCAAGGTGAGGCAGGGGAGGAGGGACGGGCAAGGAACTTGGTATTTTCGTCTTTGGGTGTCTCTTAATCTTGAAGATAGTGAATACCCTTAAAATCAGTTTGTTTTGTAAACACACACACACACACACACACACACACACACACACACACACACACACACACACACACACACACACACACACACACACACACACACACACACACACACACACACACACACACAGAGAGAGAGAGAGAGAGAGAGAGAGAGAGAGAGAGAGAGAGAGAGAGAGAGAGAGAGAGAGAGAGAGAGAGAGAGAGAGAGAGACAGTTAGAAACATATACAGATACAGAGAACGACGGACAGAGACGAATTACATTCATAATCAACCACCTTAATTACGAAAAAATAAAAAAATAAATATCGCACGTATTCAACAGGTATCGCGGAAAATGTACCTGGTGTATGCGAGTTCAATGGGCGTCGTCCTTGCCGTCTTACCTGTGATATTTGTAGCCCTCGGTCAGGTGAGTCGACTGAAACAGTATCCCATTTTGTAGTTACATATTACCAAAGAAAAATGTATTTAATGGAAAAGATATTGGTCTTAAAAGTGTAGAGATAAAGACCTTAAGCTTTAAGATGGTCAGTCTTCTTTTTCAGGCAAGCATTGCAGGGAGCAACATATGGCTGTCGCATTGGTCGAGTCCCAACGTCGGTACAGCTTCTCCTCTCAACACCACTTCGACACTCAACACCACGTATAATCCCAGCACTGTCTTCAACGCTGCTCTCCCCAACACCACTTCTGTAAACGACACGTATGGATATAACACCACCTCTCTCTTCAACAAGAATCCAGGCAGCTTGAATAGCACCTCTGAGGGTACCAGTGTCTCCAGGGGTGTTTTTCTTACCCTTTACGGAGCCTTTGGTATTGCCCAAGGTAAGGTGCTCTCTTGGTGGGGTCTAGCGTGGTATAGTAACATACAATAACGGAGTCTTAGATTGTTGTTATTGTTATCATATTTGTTATCAATGTTATTATCAGCTTTAATCATTATCGTTGGTGTTATTATTATTATTGATGTTTTTATTAATGTGACCATTCCCATATTTTTCCATGATATCACTATCATTATAACCATTATTAGCACCATCATTTTGATCATCGCCGCTTTCGTCTTCGTCATCGTCATCGTCATCATCATCATCGTCTTCGTCATCGTCATCGTCACCGTCATCATCATCGTCATCGTCAACCAGACCAAAATCAAATCGAACCCTAGTCTTCTTCATTCTTTCCCCCCCCCCCCCCCCCAGCCTTCTTCTTCCTGTTCCTGGGGATGCTGTCGCTGATGCTGGGCTGCCTCCGGTCGTCGCGGGTCCTCCACCAGCGCCTCCTGGACAGCGTGGTGCGTCTGCCCATGAGCTTCTTCGACACCAACCCCAGCGGGAGGATCATCAACCGCTTCAGCAAGGACATCAACGTCTTGGACAACACCTTCCCTGACAATCTGAGGAACTTCGTGGGTTGTTTCATGCAGGTTGGAGTTGAAGGAAATCAGTTATTGTTTATTTATTTATTTATTTATTTATTTGATTTTATTATTATTTTTTTTTTTTGGGGGGGCTACGTGGGGCTGGAGTGAATTTTTTTTTTTTAGAAGTATGTAGGTTTGGGTTGTGGTAGACCTATGTTGTTTTGTGCTGGGAATGGTGGTATCTTTTATTTGAATAGGGTTGTTTAGGTTGAAATTGGGTTATGTGAGGGGTAAAACGACTATGTTATTAACGTATTCGCTTGTGGATTCACTTATACCCTATTTAGATTATTGATATGAGGCAGTAGATTAAAATGAAAATTTGGGATGAATTGGTAATTTAAGATCGACTATCGATTTGCGTTATTTTCAATATAAATTGTCTAGTCTAGCAATGCCTAGATTTAGATATGATGATATAATAGTTATCACTTCATGAGGAGATGGTTACGTGTGGTCCTCATATCAGTCAATCTGTATATCTATCCAAATTTCTTTGTCTGTACTATAAATCCATACAACTGTCTTAACAAATTTCTATATCTACTTAACTCTTTATCTACAAATCTACAGCATGACCTACGTGTTTTTATGTGCATGAACGCCTGTATGAATATGGGTATACATGAATACAAACGTAAACACGAGGACCCACCCACACTGCCTTGATCTCCAGGTTGTTGCCACCCTGATAGTGATCGTGGCTGCCACCCCCGCCGCCGGCCTCTTCGTCCTGCCTGTGATGCTGCTCTATTACCTCGTCCAGGTCATCTACATCGCCTCCTCCAGGCAGATGAAGCGCATTGAGTCCGTGTCTAAGTCCCCTATTTATTCCCACTTCGGTGAGACTCTTCAAGGTGGGTGGGTGAGGATTCCTTTGGTTTTGAGAAAATTGGGGGGAGTTGTGGAATTATGGACACTAAGGAGGTTCTGGAATAAAGGCATAGAGGATTTTCTTGGGGTGAGTCTGTGGGATAATATCTTCAGGATAGAGAATATGGATATTTAGGACCCTCCTGGTTGTCCATAACCTTGTCTTAATATCTATCGATGTGGCCATATTTATCTCCTTTTCAACCTTGGATCGGCTTAGTCGCAACAATCGTCATCGCTAATCGCAAAATCGACTGTTTTGTGATTTCTGTGCCACAGTCTCTTGTCCGCTTATAAAAAAAAAAAAAAAGTTTGGTAAAATTTGAGCCATGTATATATTGTATATATTAATAAAGGCACAGCTTTTCAGGAAGCGATGGTTGATTAATAGTATTTGTCTACAGGAGTGACAGTAATCCGAGCTTATAAGAGACAAGAAGAATTCAACGAAGAATCCCAAAGGAAGATTGAGTTTTCTCTAAAAGCTACTTATGCGAACGCCGCAGTGAATAGGTAATTTCGAAAAAATCAAGTATATATATACGTTTTTGATAATTTGTTGAATTAAAGGAAATAAATATGTCAATCGAACAGAGATGTCCCATACGTACATATTCGAAAACATAACATACAGACTGTAATAAATATACAAACATAATAAAATCAGATACAACAATGATTGCAATCAAATAGATATACCAATTGACGAATCAACACACGTCCATGAATCACATTATCTGAACAAAAACAACTTCAGGTGTCCAGCAACCTTACCATAGTTTCCCCTGTGATTTCCTGACACGTTTTCCTTGACTCCTCAGGTGGGTTTCAGTTATCCTGGAGATGATGGGCAATGTAATCACCTTCGCAGCTGCAATTGTCGGTGTTGCAGGACGGGGCCACATCAGCTCAGGCGTCGTGGGTCTGTCTGTCACCTATGCTATTAGTGTGAGTAGACGTCTTAGAGTGTAAAGGTATTGTGTGATATGGTGATCCAGTTATAGCTGTGGAAGGAGGAGGGGAGGGGGAGAGGGAGAAAAGGAAGAGTCAAGCAATATTGGCGAAAAGGGCGAGAAAGAAAGAAAGAAGAGACAGAGGAAGATACAGACGGAGATAGAGACAGAGGCGGGGGCTGAAAGAGAAACAGTGATATAGACAAACAGGTAGAGATGCACACAGGCACAGAGATACAGCCCCTTACATAAACGTACCAGTAAAATTAGAGAAAGAGACAAACCAAAAATGACCATCGCCCTCATTTCAGGTCAACCTCATCCTGAACTGGGTGGTGCGCGTGGCTTCCGAGGTCGAGGCCAACGTTGTCTCCGTGGAAAGGATTAATGAATACCTCGAGGTGAGGTCTGCAAATTTATAGTGCGCCTAAACTCTAGAAAAGAAGAACTGGCAACTCACTGGTAACTGGAGTACTCCGATTCGCCATTAAAAAAAAAAAAAAATGATAATAAAATGTGATGGCAAGAAATTTTAATCTAAAACGGCATAAGAAATTTTCTATACACATTTTGTACTACAAATACATGTGAACATATGTATGAATTGTCAAATAGTGAGGATAAAAAGAGACTTGGCGATTCGGAGTAATTCAGCGTCCAGGAGAGTTACCAGTTCGTTCTTTCCTTTGTTTCAGCTGGCATGTCCCTGTCGACGTTTCCTTTTCTATTCTTAATTTCATTTTGAGTTGAATTTTTGTAGACCTTAAGCATGGATCATGAATGAATTATTTTCTTTAACTGTGGCAAAGGTAATTCATTGACTTGATAGTGAAAATATGATGTACTGGTTGTTTTCTTCCTATGATTAATGTTGGCAATGTCTATAACATTCCCATTACAACATTTATTCACTTTCGTCACATCAATATGCTGAAAACTTTATCCAGAACTTGAAGAACTTTAAATTTAACATACACAATTTAAAAACAGCAGATGTATAATTATCATAGATTCATTCACGTTTATTATTAATCCTGTTCTTCTTATATAATTTTATTATCGACGCTCAAGCAGTATGTGAACTAAACATTAGCATTTCCTAACAATATACATATATATATATATATATATATATATTTTTTTTTTTTTTTTTTTTACAGAATGAGCGCGAGGCAGACTGGACGGCGGCCGACACGCCCTCCGCCTGGCCCGACGAAGGCAGCGTCTCCTTCAGGAACTACCAGACGCGCTACAGACCCGGCCTCGACCTCGTCCTCAAGGGCATCACGTGCTCCTTCAGACCGGCCGAAAAAGTGAGACAGAATGTGCATTGAAATCCTTATATAGATAGAAATCCGTAGAGTATCAATAAATAAAAGTAAATGAATATGTGAATATTAATGCATAGTTAAATAATGGAATTAAAGTACCGAAATAATCAAATGCATGCGGAGAAATAACTCAAAACAATAATATAATTCAAAACATAATAAACAGATAGCTTATTAAAATGCATTATAGTAACAATAAAAAAGAAAGAAAATGAAAATAGAAAAGAAAAGAAAAGAAGAAAAAATAGCACCACGAGAACTCCAATTGGCCTTTGCCTTCGCCCCACAGGTAGGGATCGTGGGCCGGACGGGAGCCGGCAAGTCCTCCCTCACTCTGGGGCTGTTCCGGCTGATCGAGGCGGCGGCAGGGGAAATCGCCATCGACAAGGTCAATATCGCTGACGTTGGCTTGCATGACCTGAGGGGAAGGGTCAGCATCATTCCGCAGGTCAGTCGTGTTTTGCCTCTGCTATGGATTCTTCTGCTTTGTCCGTTATCGCATTGTTGATATTATTGTCATCTTGATTATTATCATCATCCTCATTGCAACCGAAACTGAAGTCCTTACCATCTTTACGAAACAACTCCCTCATACCAACCTCCACCTCACTCTCCTCCTTGCATCAACCCTCCCCCCTCCTCACCAACCCTCCTCACCACAACCCCTCTCATCACACTTCACCCTCCTCATCACCACTTCACCCATCCCCTCCTCACCACCACGTCACCTCCTCACCATCACCTCACCACCACCTCACCCCTCACACCTCACCCCTCACCCTCCCCTTCCACCCCCAGGACCCGGTTCTCTTCAGCGGAACCCTGCGCCTCAACCTCGACCCGCTGGACCGCTGTTCCGACGCCGAGGTGTGGCGCGCCCTCGAACTCGCTCACCTCGCCTCCTACGTCCGCACTCAGCCCGCCGGCCTCCTGCACCCGGTGGACGAGGAGGGCGCCAACTTCAGGCAAGTGGGGGAGAAAGAGCGCGGGGGGGGGGGGGGTATCAGGAAGGGGAGTGTAGGAAGTTCAGGCGAAGAGAGGCCTTAAGGGAAAGGGTGGGGAACTTCAGACGAATGGAGAAAGTGTGGGGAACCTTAGGCGAATGGAAGACTTAAGGAGGGGGCAGAAACTTCAGACGAGGAACTTCAAACGAAGGGAGGAGAAAGAGTGGGGGATTTCTTAGGCAGAAGGGGCTCATAAACTTCTGGAGAGGGGAGGAGAAAGGGGAAATTCTGAGGCGAGTAGAAGTATTGGGGAAATAGTAGGAACTTCAGACCAGGGGAGGGGAAAGAATGAGAAACTTCTCAAGCGAGTGGAAGCCTTATGACAAGAGCATAAACTTCAGGCGATGGGAGGAGAAATAGTGGGGAGCTTCACGTGAGCGATTGCCTTTGGAATAGAAAGGAGAACTTCACGTAAGGGAAATCTTTGGGGAAGTGTGCAGCTTTGGAGGAAAATTGTTTGGCTCGGATACCTGCTGCTCTAAGTGCCTGGTGTGTCTAGCAGGGTGTGTAGGTACGTGTGGGGTTGAAGAAGTGTAATGAATTGGTTCAGGGGAAAGCGAAGGACTTAAATCCAAATTAAATATTATTCGATATATTATGACTTAGATTATATCCAAATCATCTGGAAAGTTTCTGTTGCAATAAACTTTATTTCAAATAGATATCCTTTTTTGCATTATATCCTCTTTAAATGGAGTAAACCGTGCCATTTTTAAATCAGCCAATCATATGTCATTTTTTATCCTTACTGACTCGCCAAACATTACATTTAAAAAGGTTGTGACATTTTTTCGCCCTTCTCTGAACTGACCTGACCCGTTCCAGCGTCGGCCAGAGGCAGCTGGTGTGCCTGGCCCGCGCCCTCCTGAGGAACTCCCGCATTCTGGTCCTGGACGAGGCCACGGCCGCCATCGACCTGGAGACGGATGACCTGATCCAGGCCACCATCAGGTCGCAGTTCGCGCACTGCACCGTGCTCACCATCGCGCATCGCCTCAACACCATCATGGATAGTGACAGGTGGGCGGGG
>NW_020868913.1:235005-247505 GCF_003789085.1 Penaeus vannamei
CTTCGTGAAACCCACGAGCAAGCGGCACGGTCTGTGTTGAGTACATTGGCGGCGGTGCCGCGTAGCGCTGGAATAGCACCGGTATGAGGACGCACTTGGCTGCACCGAGGTCCCGGTCCTTCGTCCGCCCTGTGCAGGTGGCCCTAGTCGACTGCCTGGAGATCGCATATCACAGTCGCTGGCTGTCTCAGGGGCACGTGCAGTTGCCCAGTGCACACAAAAGACCACATAGTGTGAAGCTACAGTTTCGTGGCATTTGGTGAATGTGGATCAGGCAGGAAATCCGGCGAAGGCGAGGCCAGACGCGCGGTAGGAGGGAAGAGAAAAGGTGTATCTCATAGCGACAGTAGCAAAGTACTTAAGCCCTATGGTATGGAGGGATGTATGGGTGGACTGTCGCCGCTATGTAGGAAAGAAATACGTTATTATTTATTTGCATTTGTTCTCGCATGAGAGGTGCAAGTCCGTGGAGAAGCGCGAAGAGCACGATCCGTCAAACTTTTTCATGTACTCCTTATTGAGGCCAGTGTGCCCTCAATCGGCTGGGAAAAAAGGATCCCGCGCGAGTACAAGCCAGGGTTCCGAACTAGTGAAAGAATGCCTCAAAAGTGCTAGAGACGTAACGCTATAGATATTGAGCTTGTGGGAGAACCATTGTGTTAATTTTATCCTTAGTGTCCGCTCTCCTAGTGGCCGGGGTAGAAAATATGGTCATAAATCTATGAACAAGATAAGACTTTTACAATTTACAACAGTCAGCAAGAAGAAAAAGACCAACACCAATTGGTAAGAACAATACAGTCTCAGAGCCAGAAGGTCTGATGTTCTCCAATACTGGGTTCTTAAAACGACGACCAGTCGCAAACAGCTGGTAGAGGTAAGTCCGGCTGACAAGAGAGACGCGCACAAAAGGATCATGTCCCACTTTACAGAAATTGCCACCCAAAGGGAAACTAGCATTATACTCAGCCCATCAAACAGAGCGGTGGGATGGGTACCAAAGACAATGGGCATTGGCGGAGAAAATCGGCTGGTCGATGAGCTATATGACCTTATATCTCTCAATTCCAATGTGTAGATGAAGAATTGGAGGGCTACAGGCCAAATGTGAGGAAGAGTAATACAAGAGCATTGTTAACACTATAGCTAAGGATAAGTGGATAGCGCAAATTACAACACTTCAAAATGTGTGGGAGCGATGGGATCTAACACGTAGTAGCGTGCACGATACCAAATATATTTGTGTAAATGTGTCTTTTATACGGGATCCTCTCTTGAATTTCAAGGAACTTTGCAATTCCCAGATCATTACATCAAAACAGAGTCTGTCCTCTCACTCTGGCGACCTGTGGCTGTGAAATCCGTATGCTAGGATTGAGACATCAAGATGAGCCGTTTTTCCACTGATCTGATGCGTAGCTGCGTAGGAACTTAGTTCCCTTTGGTGCACTTGACGAAAGACGGTTGAGAAGGATCTGCCTTTGTGTATTCTGTAAGGTTCATGCCCGACCATTACCTGTGGTGCGTGTAGGGTTGGCCTGAGTATGGCCAAGAAAGTGGAATTGCGAGAACTGGGATACCACTTCGCCCTTGAAGATGCTATTGGCTCTTCTATGCTGTAGTGGATCTTTTTCTTGGTTTTAAATGGGAAATTTCTGTTATAATATTTGACATATTTTCCGCAAAGCAGGCCAGAGAGAATATACATATTACCATTCATATACTAAGTACGTCAGATTAGGCTAGTGGAACCTGGCTTTCCGGGGATCTTTTTCACTAAATAAAGCAAAAAAACAACAACATAATCATGAAAAAGTTTACATAGTATCGGTCTTATCGTACTGACCGTCATTTCAAACATGCAAATAAAATACGATTTTCCAAAGCCATTCTCATACCTGGCTAGATTTTAGAACACCTTTCCTTCCTCCGTCTCCTCCTTCAGCCGGTTCTCCTCCTGACAATCTGCCAAAGCCACGAATTCACCTGCACCGACGGCAGCTGCATCCCGAAGACCAAGCGCTGTGACCTCTCCCTCGACTGCCACGACAAGAGCGACGAGAGCGACTGCGACCGCGTCCTCATCCCCGAGGGCTACTCCACCTCGCTCCCGCCGCCGAAGATCAACCAGGAACCCGTGCCCTTCCGGTCCTCGGTCCTGATCCGGACGATACGCAGCATAGACATCGCGAACTTCAAGATCTCCGTCGACCTCGCCTTCGTCCTGATGTGGAGGGACACGAGGCTCCTCTACAGGAACCTCCAGGAGGATCGGAGGTCGAATAAACTCAACGACTGGAGGAGCATCTGGGTCCCCTCGCTCAAGATAACGGACATGACGCAAGGCAGCGTCGAGGCTAACCCTTTTAACACGGCCGCCTTCGTGGTCAAGATGGCGGAGCCCGTGCCAGATGACGACAGCACTATCTACGAAGGTTGGGGTCCAGTGCGTCTGGTCAGAGGGAGAGGGGAGGAGGGAGGGAGGGAAGGAGGGAGGAAGGAAAATCAGTGGAAGGAGGGAGGGAGGAAGGAGGAGTCAGGAGGGGAAGGAGGGAGGAGCAAAGTAGAAAGGGAAAGATGGAGGGAACAATTTGTGGAGTGTGGAAAGATGGATGGGGTATATATATATATATATATATATATATATATATATAATATATATATATATATATATATATATATATATATAGAGAGAGAGAGAGAGAGAGAGAGAGAGAGAGAGAGAGAGAGAGAGAGAGAAAGAGGGAGAAAAAGAGAAAATTTTCAGGTACCATCTAACACTATATGCAGATTAATTAACAGTACAATGCAGAAACCCAATACATGTGTTAAAAAAAACTTAAAAACAAAAAGAAACAAAGATAACACAAATATATAAACCTTCGCTGGAACCAATAATACCCCCTCCCCCCCCCCTTTTCCTCACAGATTACATGTACAGCGGAGCCGAAAACTACGTCCGTTTTCAGGAGGAAATGACGGTGAATTTTGCCTGTTCCTTTGACCTGGTCATGTACCCGTTCGACCAACAGAAGTGCTACCTCGCCTTTGAAATACACGATTATGACCTTTCTTTGGGGTACTTTGTACTGGTGAGTTTTATTCGTCTATTCTCTATTATTATCAATATTTATTATCATCGTAATTATTGGCACTATTACTTATTATTGTTATTATTATTATTATTATTATTATTATTATTATTATTATTATTATTCTTGGGGGGGGTGGGGGGAAAAGCTGATGAGATACAAAGCTAAATTTCAGTTATTTATTATTAATTTTGTATCTAAGGGTCAGTTCATTTCTTGCATTTCTTTTTTTTTTCTTTCTTTGGATCAATAAGATAATTAATGACTGGTGCATATATACATTCAGGTTAACTCTATCTGTAATATATGCTGGTTATTCATCATAAAAGTCTCGGACATTATCTATAAACATAAGAAAGGTTAATGCAGGCAAGTATGCATAACAGTATATACAATTTAGATATCAGGAAAAGTAAGGCCTGTATACATATACATATAAGTTGTATCTACGGACACGTATATATACAGTCACACACAAATGTAAACCATTAGTAAATCCCCGACCTGACTCTCCTGCAGGAGGCCAACGAGTCCCGGTTTATTGGGGACCGACACCTGATGGAGTACGTCCTCGACGGCGAGAGGACCTTCGTGTACAACGACCACAACGCGAGTCACGTCGCTGTGGGTTTTCAAGTCATATTTCTTAGAGGGTTTTAGACCGAGACACTCCCTCCCACACACACTTAAAACATACAATCACACATTTTGGTTGTTCTTGCTATTATTAACGTAATATTTCCTCGTTATCATAATAATCAGTGTTAATGATACTATGTTATTATGGTGAGATAATATCATCACGAATGCTTTCAGGTGGAGTTGAAATTCCGAAATCAGTTCCTGTATTACGTCGGGAACGTCTTCATTCCAAGCCTCATGCTCACGATCCTCTGCTACGTCACTCTCTTCTTCGACGAGGATGACTTCAATGTCAGTGGCTTTGCGTCACCAAGTGATAACTGTCGATTTGAATCTTATACGTGAGAATGTAATACATTGCCGCTGAATCCATTTCTATCTAGAGTCGCTCATTCCTCATTTTACGATATTTTCCAATTGTAATTTTGTCCTTCCTTTGGTAATGACTTTCTCTTTACATTATTATTCTCTTTGTATATTTCGTGAGTCCCGTATAAACAGTTTATAATCGCCATCCCTCACCTCCCTTAGGATCGCATCATGGTATCCTTAACGTCCCTCCTCGTCCTGGTCACGCTCTTCTCGAACTCCGGCAAGTCGATTCCCAAGACGGCCTACTTCAAGCAACATCGACGAGCTGTGGTTCAATGCTGGCGCTCGAGCCGGGGAGACTTCTTCATCATTCCTGATTCCATCAGTCTGAGCGAGATCGAGGAGTGTCCGGAAAGCAAACGGGGGACGGATACCCCTGCGATCGAGAGGGCAGCAAAGGGGATGTAAGTCGACCTACCACGCGGGGAGTGCCCCAACACGGTCCTTCAGACGTGGCGTCCGAGAAGACACGCCGCAGAGAGAGAGAGAGACCCGCCGAGGGGCGAGAGAGCAAGGAGAGAGAAGAAGGGCAGCAAAGAGGAAGCGAGCGCCATGGTGTGAATCGAGGTAGCACAATCGCTCGAACTGAGGGCATACGACGAGAGAGGAGAGTTACTGCGGGCCACTTTGGATGCAGTCAGGTCCCGATGCGAGGAGTCATGAAGAAGAACGAATTCCCACTGGGGGGTCCATATGGTTAACGACGGAGGAAGTAGGAGATCAAGTTACAAGAGGAAATGGGAGTGAAAGTGAAAACTGACTGGAAGGGACTGGAGGGAAATTTAATTAAGAGTAGTCAGAGGCTTTATTGCCGCTGAAGACGCGTTAATTCTCATGTGCATATATTATGGAGCTTGAGGTTCTCAGGCTTTGGGTGAGGTGAGAAGAGGAGGTGTGTGGAGGGATAAAAATGAAGTGCAAGGAAGATGGGAGCCTGAGGAAGCGGAAAAGGAGTAGAAAGATCTCGAAGTCATTAACTCCCAGATAGGTCTCTCTGTAAATGCAGAGTGTGACTGATTAAGGGGCAGGCGAATATGATGTAAATGTGCAAAAGGGAAGAAGAAGGGAGATAGAGGCAAGAGAGAAGAAGGAAGAGGTGGTTCAGTGGATTTTCAGTTTGATGGCGATGTGAGAAAGGAATTCGAGAATGGGGAGGGATTTTTAGGTGTATTTGACTGAAATATGTGGGGAGGAGAGAGCGAGGGAGTAAGAGAGAGAGGCGGGGGAAAGGGGGGTCCGGACTGACAGCAGAATAGAGAAGCCAGCTTGCTGGGAGGCGCAAAGAAGTAGGAGGAGAAGACTATGATGTGCCTCATAAGGGGATGAATGTTCAAGACGTAAAGCGGCAAACCAGAACTTTCTTCGCATGCTGGTTTGATTGAGTATAGCAGTAGCTCCATCTGAGAGAGAGAGAAGAAAGATATGCACTCTAATATGTCACGGAGAAGATCATAGGACGACTGAGATGTAGAGAAGAGGGAACTATAGAGTCTGGCTCATTGTAGGGTCGGGTGTGGGCTTGGTAGACTGCTAGATCCCCATGGGGACTGAGAGTAAGCGAGACATACGGTAGAGCAGAGACGCCGAAGGAGCAAGCAATGAGGGCGGACTATCGCTGGGAGAAATTCTAGGACTTAGAACCTGGGGACCCCAGGAAGTCGAAGAAGTCCTGGACGATTTGGTTGAGCAAGAAGAGTTTAAAGTAGGCTTGAAGCTTTAGCGCAAAAATTGCGAAACGTTAACCTTCAACGATACTACCCTAAGCTAGTCCTGAAGAATGGGCTATCACGCGCTGGCTAAGAATATCAAAGAGAGAAATCATTACCACTAAAAAGCGTAAAGAGGATATCAAGGAGTCTCGCGTGTACGCTGACAGACGATCGAGAGAAGAGAGAAGATGACCCAGAGTATGGGTCAGAGTAGGCATATAGATGTAAATGAGACGCGAGGAAAGAAATCAGAGACTTTTAAGCACAGATTAATTATATGAGAACACGGACGGGTGTACAAGAATAATGGAGAACTCAAGTGGGATCTCAGGTAGCTGACGCACTGTGAACAAGAAGAGGATACCGAGGTTTATAAATATCTAGAGCCAAAGGTGTTCTAGGGTGTAGACCAATGGATGAGAGCAATGGGATAAAACAAGGCACTGGATGGATGAACAACCCGGTGAAACCGTGGGCTGGAGAACCCTCATTTGCCTTGTCCTGGGTTCCCTAGGACTAACCTAAACTAAGAGACCCTAACTTCTGATAAATCCTGAGACTAAATAGCAAGCCCTGGAAACCCTGAACCGCAATCTGGTCCGTTACTGAAGACATAAGCAGACTCTGTGCAGCTGATATTTGTTCTGTTGACCTCTGCACACAATTTTTCGACCATCAAAAAATGTTCAGCCAATTAAAATTAATCTCTCAAATAAACTCATTAGTGAAACTTCCTTTACATGAAAACGTAATACATTTGTTTTCTAAAAGTAAGCAACTGATTAATTCATATACTATATGCATGCTGATATGAATTCATTTGCAATGTGTTCACAAATAAAAAACAAGATAAACATAGAACATCATTTTCGAAACCTATACATCATAATTCCATTGTGTAGCGGATACGAACTAAACAAAAAAAAGTGACTTAAAACAGAGAGAACATTACACAATCAAATAAGGTATATATATGTCAGATACGCCCCTTGTCGTTATGTAATGGATAATGCTTTGTCTTAACTTTAGGCAGAGAAGAGGTAAATTGTTCTGAGAAGCAGCCAAAGCAACAGAGTTAATAGCACTCTATATCAGTCCTTAAATGCATGGTAGGAATTCATCTCACCATACAAACCCGGAGACTGATATTAACGGCAACAAGAGGTCTGATACAAGGCAATGCCATCCCACCCATTTTAGCCATTCTTGCACACTAATTCTTGCACATTCTGGCACTCACTTCGCCCCTATATGCGGTATACGTAGACTCTCATTAGTTACATGATGATACGGGAAACATATGTAGCTTCTGTAGAGTTCCTTTTGGTTTGTGTGGCGGGGGAGGGGAAGGATACATTATGGTAGTCATGGCAATCTTCTTTTTAATTCTGTGGGATTTCCTTTGTTGCAAGCACACAGAAGGGAATCTGCTCTTATAAACCGAACTTTTACGCCTCTTCCGGAAGGGATTAAAAAGTATCACTTGATTTGCACCCACATACACACCCGCACATGCAAATGCACACACGTACATGCATATAAGCATATATATAGACATACGTACACATACACATATATAAACATACATGCCTTCTCAAGCAAAGGTAATCTAGACACTCATTACGTTTTTTTTAATTTCTATTTTAGAGGATACGAGTATTTTCATACATTTTCACCATTATATTTCAAAATAATGTGTTATCTCCTCATCTTCCAAATTATCGCATTTTCGAGGCCCGGGGCTGTCAAACTCACTCACTCAGGGGCCGCATTTCACCTTCGTGTGCTGTGTGCGGGCCAGGTAGTCGTGAGTCACCGCGACGAAACGGTCATAAGGTTGACGGAAAAACGTAAGAGGATATTTCATTCATTATAAAAACACAGCATTAGAAAAAAAAACTTTGTGAGAATGCAAGTGACAGTCCTAAATGGCGAAGGACTGGCTTAATTAATAATGTAAAACGGCTAAATGTAAGACTGAAATAGCAAATGTGCCGCGAGATAGATGTAGACCAATAATATAGACTGATAATCATTGTAACCGTAACTACTGTCTAAGATTGTCTTATGTTATATGATAGACTCTACCGTGATTTGCAAGTTTATTGTGCATACATAACAGTCATAGTAAAGAGCAAGTCAAATTCAGAGTAACATTTCTTTTTCTTTGACCATGTTTGGTACAACAAAAATTCATTTCAGAAAAAAAACAGTGATGATATTATCTGAAAGCCAAGGCTGCTAAAGAAAACAAACTCAAATTTCGTTAATCTATTTCTCTGACGAACTAATGCGATCGTGGTTACGATGTTGCTGAAATGAGGGCAAGTCTTGTCAAATAAATGGCATTAAAACTTTTCCCTTCGACTTAAATCGAAAATTGTTCATTTGGAACAATGCACACATCTATTCATCCTGAAAATCTATCTAACACTGTCACAATTCTGGACATGAATGCCTGCACTGTACTACGACTGACGCGGCCTGAGGCATACATAATGTTGTATGTGACTCGGTCACGGAACCAAGAGAGCAAATGCATGCTCGAGTATTCACAATTGCTTATGTTGCTTATATTTTTTGCTGCAGTCAACTGCACTGTTTTCCCTATTCCATAATCTGAGAATCCAGGCGTTAAAATATTACTGAACATATAGTCATATATTGAGGTAGGAGGGGAGCCATAGAAGGAGTCATGACTATAGTCCTTCGGCAGAGTCTTGGATCTGACAATCTTTTCCCGGAAGATGTCCCCGTCATTGAGCTTCCTGCGGAACTCGGTATCAAACTGCTTGGCATGTTCCCAGAAAGTGTTCCTGTTGTGACGAGGTATTTGCATGGTGTGGGATATAGCGCCCATGTGGTTGCCCATGGCTGTGACGGGGTCGCCATTCCAGTAACGCCTCAGGTTGACTGGATGACGGCTGGTTATGCTGTACGCATCCCTCTCCAAGCCCGCATCCGCCACTAGCTCTACCAGGGCTGTGTTGATCACCGAAGTCATTCCTGAGTTGACGGTCACACCATGGGATCGACATCGCTCTTGGAAATTCTGCAACAGGCGAGGCTCAATGTCGGTCATGACGTATTCTGTGGGGGAAATTCCCTCTTCAGGAGTTCCAAAGGCCTGCTCGAGGAGTGGTGTAAACTTGGTATTCGCAGTTTCATCAATCATGCGCTGGAATTCATCTGGTCTGCTCTCCAAGTTCTTCAGCACCTCGCCTTCGATGTCCATGCTTTGTTCCCCACTCACCAACTTCCCCAGTTGTTCTTTGCTAATAGGAGAGCCCAAAACCACAGCCTCCAGTAGCTTCAAAAATGTACTGAAAATCACGAATCCAGTGATGCCATCAGACAGCCCATGATGGATGTGAAGCATGAGGTCATACTGGTGAGGAAATTTCTCCTTCATCTCTGGTATTGGACACGGGACGCCAGGGGCTGCCGGGAGGAGTCGAGCTCGCCAGAGAGGTGCTTCTGCTGAATTCTCAAAAGGTTGAATCAAAAGCTTGTTGATTGTTGTTGTCACATCCGAATCCTTTAGAACCTGTACAAGGAAATTGAACATTAGTGTTATTTTTTATCTCAAAAGAGACAATTATATTTATATTGTACTTACATAACTGGTAAAAAACTTCGGCACATTTTTTAAAACCTTATATATATATAGCCAGAACCCGGTCTAATATTACCCAAAACTCATTCACTTCGCATGATTCATTCGATTTTTATCTCAACATCACACCCCTAGCCAAAAATGAGACCAATGCCTGCAAAATGGTAAATGAAGATCTCTCGAATAACCAAGGATGAAGATCCAATTACTGGCTGTGTACTTCATTTTAGTTTTGTTAATTGATTCTTTTAGGGGGAGGGGTTTGACTGAGGAGTCCCAGGCGGGATGAGCACTGCCTCCCGCACTCCATCGGGATAGAAGGCATAGTAGCACAAAATAAATTCTACTTGATGCATTTTGAACTACAAGGGGGGCACTTTGGCAAGTTTTGTTGTGTTCTATTGATGTGGATAGAGCAGACAAAAATATCCATGTACAAAATTTAAGTGGCTTTTCGTAATGAATTATCTTTTTATTGTTCACCTACGAGAAATTCTAATTTCATCAAAATCAAATGCTATATAGCTGTCGCGATACCATTGCAAAGATCTCTGAGTAATTTTTTTCTTCAGTTTACCTTTAAAATCGCCTATACTTGCACAATTTTTTGTGATGGCTGTTGATAATCAAAAGGCTTTTTTGCTAAAAAATAAGGATTTCATTTGTGAAGGTCATACATTTCGTACATTACGTACATGGTCTTAAAATACGACTCATCTACATATCACCATCAACTACACCTTTATTCATCGTGCATTTATCTTCCACTACCCGTAATCTTAATAATAATGTGTCAGTATCCCCAGAGCACTTCAAATACCCAATTTATCTTCCACTAAATAGCGTTTGTCGCCCACATTCCCACTTGTTGTTTGGAAAAGCGTTATGTATTACTTCCAGATACTATTTCCCTCTCTCTGCAACTTTTGTATAAAGGTCGTGTCTCCCTTCGGATGTTTAAAAAGTGGAAAACTAAAGGTTCTGCATAAAGATTGGCAACTTATTTCAGCTTCTCGAAGTCCAGATAACACCGTTCATCTTTAGAGAGCATGAATTTGACCTACAATCTGTGCTGGCTTGTAATCCCTTTACAGTAAACTTCTCTCCCCAAGACTTCAAGCATGTACTCAGTGTTCCATGACATTTGTAAGGAACACGGGATCAGCATTATACGTGTCAGCAAAGCCAAGTTGAACCTATACTTCAGCATACGTTTTGCTTGTCCCTATTGTGGTGTCATATAACGTTCCTGTGTTATCCTGCAGCGTGGAAGGTGACATTTGCAAAATTCATAGATACTTTGACAAATAACACCATCATCTCTGAATTCCCTTTCAGTTTTAAGAACATTGTTATTGCTTGGGAAAATAAAATTGACATCGGAAAACCAAACACTAAAGGTAAATCGACACGCGTCGTGGTAGTGTAAAGGTACTGTTACTATTTCTCATCATTTCTAGTCTTTCCCATAATCGTTCGCTTTTCTCACAGGCAAAAAGCTGACACGGGATAGTCTAAATATCCTACCAGGTCATTCAGGCCAGGAAAAATGAAAAAAAAAACGAGTGAAAAGAAAAAGAAAATCGTTCAGATAGGGACAACTCTTAGAGAACACCTGAGCAGAGAAATCCTCCATGCATCTGTAAATTCGTAAGTGACACAACCACTACATATTCGTTGATTTGCTTGCGTATCTATCTGAAAACGCTTGAACTGTAAAAAGGTAAAATGTCAATTTGTTTTCCTTGCTGAAATATGAACATTTCTGTTGGATACCAATTGCAAACATATTTTTAGCATATGAGTGGAGAGATTCAATTCTCCGACTAATTTAATTTTAGTGCTATTTTGTCTTCTATGATAATATATATATATATATATATATATATATATATATATATATATATATATATATATATGTGTGTGTGTTGTGTGTGTGTGTGTGTGTGTGTGTGTGTGTGTGTGTGTGTGTGTGTGTGTGTGTGTGTGTGTGTGTGTGTGTGTGTGTGTGTGTGTGGTGTGTGTGTGTGTGTGTGTGTGTGGTGTGTGTGTGTGTGTGTGTGTGTGCTTGTACTATAATTATATATATATATATATATATATATATATATTATATATATATATATATATATATATATATATATATATATATATATATATATATATATATATATATATATATATATGTTTAGTATTGACGCACCACATTCATATTATATACCTACTGATAAAGTTTCCTTTATTTAAGCTAACTAACCAGACTCAGAAACAATGGAAATGCATTATCATATTCTTCCTATTTATCCGACTCGCTGTTAGAATGGACTAGGATACCAAGGAGTTTTATTTTTTTATTTTTTTTTTTATTATTTTTTAATTCTATTAATTAATTATATAATAATAATAATAATAATAATAATAATAATAATTTTATTATTATTATTATTATTATTATTATTATTATTATTATTATTATTATTGCTCTATATCTCCTCTTTTAGATGTTTTGTTGGATAAAACTTACCAGAAAGTCCAGCTGGGGATCGAGCGCTTCACACACCCACAGCGTCCCTTCCCTCCAGCGGAAACATGCTCTGAGGGGACTAATTTTCCTGTCGATTGAGAGAAAACATGATTAATCCTTTAAATCACTGATCAGCTTATGCAGATTTACAGGTGTATTTCCCATACCAAAAGGAAGGAGAAGGTGAACACTGATGGAGCGCCTATTACTCTCTGAAAGATTCCTGGGGCTGAGTACCTGTGGAGGTGCTTGAGAGCCTCCTCGAAGTGGGCCGGTTCAAGGGGCAGACAGCTGTTGATGGTGAGGCAGCCGAGCAGGTTCAGCTGAGCGTATTTCGCGGCCACGTCTAACCTCTCGATAGTTCCTCCCGCCGGATGCAGCCACAGGACTCCGTTCTCGGCGCTCTTCGACCTGAAGTTTTTGTTTCCCACGAGAAATGCTGGTTATAAAATGGCTGGGAAATGGCATGTAACCTAGAACAGCGATTGTAGCAACGAGCACAAGTAGGATACATGTTATGGCATATAATGTGCATTGGTATTTTG
>NW_020868913.1:252505-254502 GCF_003789085.1 Penaeus vannamei
AAAATGGAAAAACACTTAAGCTCCTTGTTCATAAAATCCATAACGGGCAACTCGGCCACCGGTAGGAGACGTCTGGCTCCAGTCAACAACAGTCCTTGGAAGAATGTATATATATCCCTGTGAAGAAATATTGAACCAAATTACATTTCTCATATGTTCTTGATAAATTTTGCGACATACGTGGGGGGGGGGCGACAAATATGTATACATACACAGACACAGACACACACACACACACACACCACACCACACAACACACACACACACACATATATTTATATATATATATAATATATATATATATATATATATATATAGAGAGAGAGAGAAAGAGATGGAGAGAGAGAAGAGAGAGAGAGAGAGGAGAGAGAGAGAGAGAGAGAGAGAGAGAGAGAGAGAGAGAGAGAGAGAGAGAGAGAGAGAGAGAGAGAGAGAGAGAGAGAGAGAGAGGACGGGAGGAGGGAGAGAGAGAGAGAGAGGAGGGAGGGAGGAGGGGAGAGAGAGAGAATAAGAGAGGAAGGAGGTAGGAGGAGAGAGAGAGAGAGAGATAGGGAGGGAGGGAGGGAGGGAGGAGAGAGAGAGAGAGAGAGAGAGAGAGAGAGGAGAGAGAGAGAGAGAGAGAGAGAGAGAGAGAGAGGAGAGAGAGAGAGGAGAGAGGAAGGGAGAGAGGGGAGAAGAGAGAAAGGAAGGGAGGGAGGAGGGAGAAAGAGAGAAAGGAAGGAGGGAGGAGGGGAGAGAGAGAGAGAGAGAGAGAGAGAGAGAGAGAGAGAGAGAGAGAGAGAGAGAGAGAGAGAGGAGAGAGAGAGAAGAGAGAGGAGGAGGGGAGAAAGAGAGAAAGAAGGGAGGGGAGGAGGGAGAGAAGAGAGAGAGAGAGAGAGAGAGAGAGAGAGAGAGAGAGAGAGAGAGAGAGAGAGAGAGAGAGAGAGAGAGAGAGAGACAGACAAACAGACAGACAGACAGACAGACAGACAGACAGACAGACAGACAGAGAGAGAGAAGAAACAGTATAAATAAAAAAGATGAAGAGAAATGCTCCCGACACTTCAACGGCTATCGAAATGCCCGCACGTAGTTCGCAGCTGAAGTGAAGGGAAACAATTGCAGGTCGTAATCAACGGGAATCGAGGCTTTCTGGGCGACGCAATTATCGGCCGCAGATTGCAACCACTCCTCCACCTCTTCTCTCTTTGTCTCTTGTTTGTCGGGAAAGGGTTCCTGCAGCCGCGCCAAGGCATTGCAACAGGTAACTTCAGTTTTAAGAGTTTACAGCAGCTCGTCTCGATAATTGACATTATAGGTATTCTGGTTATTATGCAGCAGTTATTCTGAATTATCAGCAGTTATTCTGGATAGTTAATAGTTATTCTGAAAAGTTATTATTCTGGATAGTTAAGTTATTCTGAAAAGTTACAGCAGTTATTGAATAGTTAACAGCAGTTACTTTGAATAGTTAAGTTATTCTGAAGTTAACAGCAGTTACCCTGAATAGTTATGTTATTCTGAATAGTTAACAGCAGTTAGTTTGGATATCTTAAGAGCAAATACTCTGATTTTCTTGTAGCAGTCATTCTCACTATCTTATTTCAGTTATCCTGAACAATTTACAAAAGTTTATATGAATAACTTTAAACAGCCAGCCTTGGCAGTTTAGAACAGTTTACTGAATAGTTTGCAACTGTAACTGATCCATTTACAATAGCTTATCAACAGTTTAAAAACAGTTAACCTAAACAGCTGGCAACTGTCACCCTCCCCACATCCCTTATATACGTCATGCATCTTCTTTATATAAGTTGATTTTCAAATATTATTTGTGCTTCAGCTGTTACTTTAACAATGAAAAAACGCCATGTTATCAATTCTCAGAACTTAAATGGAAAAATGTGTTTCTCTGAACAGTCGTTTATCAAAATATGAATTCACGGAATTTATAACGTGGGATACAACGAAGCTTCGATGCGAGAGGGAAAATTAAATTATTTTGCCATTAATTCCTT
>NW_020868913.1:254602-257102 GCF_003789085.1 Penaeus vannamei
TCTATTTCTGTTATCATTGTTCGTTTACTGATTAGGTGTTCTTAGTAGGATTAAATAATTAGAATTTCATATTGAGGTGATTTATTCATTGCTGTACTTTTCTTCATTTGCAATTATTATTTTGCAATGCTCTCATTTCTCTCATATTATCAATTTTCGTTAATTATAAATGCTATAATTATTGTGTTCGCTAATTAGCCTTTCTCCTCATAAATTATCAGTTCTTACTTTATTCCGTCATTTCTACTTTGATGGGGTTTATCATCAAAATTATCCTATTTACTTTATCTCAGCCATAGACATTTCATTGCTCAAACAACATCATAATCATTCTCATTTACATTCATTTCCTGGGAAAAAGTCGGTTGTGCTTGTTTTCTTCTTCTCGACCTCATTCTCTTCTCACGCACTAGCTGTATTTTTCGTTATCGATATTCGCCGGGTTTTTTCGACTCTTTTGGGAGTCTTTTTCCTAAACTTTTAGCCTTATTCTCATTATAGATGGGCTTTATAATGATAATTATCATCATTATTGCTATTATCATCATCATTATTATCATTACTGTCATTATCTCCTTAATTACCCTTAATATAGTCATTATAATAATCATTATCTCAATTATTAATGTTATTTTCATCATTATAATGATTTGAATAATGATAATGACAATGATGATAATTCTAGAAAATATAACAACAATAATAATGATTATAATAACAATAATAGCCATGTTATAATTACTTTTTTTCTGTTGTCGTTGTCGTTATTATTAGTGTTATTAGTAGGAAAATCATTAGAATATTGTTGATTATTGCTATTATTGCAATCATTACACAAATCATCACTAATAATTATCATTGTATAATTACTATCATAATTATTGTCCTAATTACTCTCATAATTATCATTATCCTCATAATTGTCATTATTGATGGGGTTATCATCAAAATCATCCTAATTAGCAGAATTTATTGCTAAAAATCATCATAATCATCATTTAAACTCGAAAAAGGGTGATTTTCCACTCATCTCTCAAAAGGCTGTATTTCGCTAGATTTCGCCTTTTTTCGACTTTTTGGATTTTTTTACTTTTAGCCTTTTCTCATTATAGATGGGCTTTATAGTGATAATTATCATCATTATTGTCATTATCATCATCATTATCATCATCATTATGTCATTATCGCCCTAGTTACCCTTAATATAGTCATTATAATAATCATTATCTTAATTATTAATGTCATTTTCATTATTATAATGATTTTAATAATGATAATGACGATAATGATAATTCTAGAAATAATAACAATAATAATAATGATTACAATGATAATAATAGCCGTGTTATAATTACTTTTATTATTATTTCTGTTATCATTGTCGTTATTATTAGTGTTATTAGTAGGAAAATCATTAGAACATTGTTGATTATTGCTATTATTGCAATTATTGCGCAAAATCACCGTTATAATTATCATTGTATAATTATTATCATAATTATTGTCCTAATTACTCACATAATTATCATAATTATTGTCATTAATGTCATTAATGATTGGGTTATCATCAAAATCATCCTAATTAGCAGATTTATTGCTAAAATCATCATAATCATCATTTAAACTCGAAAAAAGGGGGTTTTCGACTTATCTCTCAAAAGGCTGTATTTCGCTAGATTTTTGCCGGTTTTTCGACTTTTGGGATTTTTTTTACTTTTAGCCTTTTTCTCATTATAGATGGGCTTTATAATGATAATTATCATCATTATTGTCATTATCATCATCATTATTATCATTACTGTCATTATCGCCCTAATTACCCTTAATATAGTCATTATAATAATCATTTTCTTAATTATTGATGTCATTTTATCATCATGATTATTTGAATAATGATAATGACAATAATGATAATTCTAGAAATAATAACAATAATAATGATTATAATAACAATAATAGCAGTGTTATAATTACTTTTATTATTATTTCTGTTATCATTGTCGTTATTATTAGTGTTATTAGTAGGAAAATCATTAGAATATTGTTGATTATTGCTATTATTGCAATTATTGCGCAAATCACCATTATAATTATCATTGTATAATTATTATCATAATTATTGTCCTAAATACTCTCATAATTATCATTATTATCCTCATTATTGTCATTATTGATTGTTTTATCATCAAAATCATCCTAATTAGCAGAATTATTGCTAAAATCATCATAATCATCATTTAAACTCGAAAAAGGGGGTTTTCCCCTCTTCTCTCAATAAGCTGTATTTCGCTAGATTTCGCCGTTTTTCGACTTTTGGGATTTTTCTACTTTTAGCCTTTTTTCATTATAGATGGGCTTTATAATGACAATTATCATCATTATTGTCATTATCATCATCATTATTATCATTACTGTCATTATCGCCCTAATTACCCTTAATATAGTCATTATAATAATCATTATCTTAATTATTAATGTCATTTTCATCATTATAATGATT
>NW_020868913.1:274602-279602 GCF_003789085.1 Penaeus vannamei
TCTGCAAGTCTTAGGTTGTTTTAGCGTGTTCGTCTCCATATTTTGATACACTTCCTTCCCACTTAGTTTCATATTTTAATATTATATATTATATAATTATATTTATATATATATAAAATATAATAATTATATATGTTATAACTATATATACTATATATTAACTACTAATATATACTTTATATATCCACCCTACCCCTACTATACTATACACATACTCGTCCACCCCTCTATGGTACGACTCTTTTACTTATATATGCACTATACGTATACCTTACTATATCTTATTAAGTTAATATCTATAAACTCCAAATATAATATAGGTGGTATCACATTTCGTAGTATATGTACATATTATATATTATGCATATATACTCATTTACTATATATATTATTATATAATATATATACTATAATAATATATACTATTATATATATTAATATATCTCTCAATATACTATACCATTATATGTGAATATGTATAATATAGATTATTTTGCATAATATATATGATATATATGATATGATAATGATATATCCGATGATTATTATTTATACATATCTACATAATACTTTCTCTATATAGTATATTATACATATACTTATACATTACATTTACATATACATTTACTCATTTTACATTTACTTTACATATTTAAATATTTTAAATATTTACATATTTACATATTTACATTTATTTACATTATAACATATATAGCATAGTATACATTATACAATATCTAACCTCCCCCCCTAACCTATACTCTAGATATCAACTCCCCCTAGAATATACTACCTATCAGTACTTACTACCCCCTACTATATATCACTATCCCCCCCCACCCCCCCAAACCTCCACCTAACAATAGTTATATATAAATCATGCAACATTATATTATAAACACTAATATAATACAAACCAAACAAAAACTTCTATACTACACACTCCCTCACAACTATATATGCAACCTACTATAACTACCACTAGCTACACCCTAATAACTAACTCTGACAACCATAACCCTCGCCATATAAATATATATAAATAACTCCCTCTAATATAAATATATTATCATATATACCTATACTACACAATAATGCTAGTATATGTAATAACCTACCCCAACCTCAAACGTTATATGTCTATATGTGTGGATAATAGATATACTATATTTCACATAACCACACCTCCTATATATATACTCTCTGCAAAAGGAAGTGATACTAAGGGTACTTTATAATATAAATATATAATTACACTATTAAATAAAATAAACCCTCATACAGTATATACATACAATTATATATATATATAAAAATATTATATAAAAAATATAATTATATATATATTATAATAACATATATACATATATATACAATGATCTTACACAAATATATATATATCTATATACTATTATTATCTCATACACACACTATTTATATGTACATTACCCTATATATTATATTATTATGATTGTATATAGTATAACTATATTATTATATACATAATCATATAGTATTAATATATGTATATATATATTTGATAATATGTACTATCCATATATCAAACTGTATATATAATTATAATATATCCTCTTAATATACTAACTTATATATATCTGTAATGCTTATATATTATAATATAATTATATGATATATAATATATATTATATAATGCATATCATGATTTGATATATGTAAATATATACATTATCCAAATGTATAATAATCTATACCCCTCACTATATATACCTCTTATCATTAATATCATATCGATACTTATCATATACCTATACACCACAGACATAACATATGCTTATATATATACGTATATACATTTTATACCCCTATACATATTAATATATATAATATATATATATATATATATATATACCTTATATATATTATAGCTATATATATGTGTGTGTGTGTGTGTGTGTGTGTGTGTGTTTATGTATATATGTATGTATGTATGTATGTATATATATATTCATATTTTTTTCTGCTTGTGATTAATATATTTCATAATCAGTTATCATTGACTGTGTCAAATTAATTTTTCAACAAGCTAGGTACATGTATAAAACATCAATGCCATGTTTTATTCCCAAACCAGGATGTATTTAGTGTGTATTGACTCATTTAGTGATGTATTGTGCAGTTTTTTCCGCAGATTTTTGTTTTGAATTTAGTGTAAAAATCTATTATCTGTGAACAGATTCGAAAGAAGCGCTTGGCTCGGCTAGGTGGAGGAACCAGCAGCAGTAACAACAATGGAGATGCATCCCAGATATCCATCCCACAGTCCCCGGTGAGAAGTTTTTTTGTTTTGTCTTTTTAATCTTATTTCTTAAAAAAAGCTCCTTTGATATGATGACTTTGATCAATCAGTCAGTCAGTCACTAGAAGCAATGCCAATGGGGGTGCATAGCCACATCCACCCTTTGCTCCAAGCCATGAGGATCCCCATGGCAAACAGCCAGGCATACTCTAGGCCCTTCTCTAGCCCCTTGTGACAGGTCTGGTCGATCTGCCCTACCAAGAACTTCTGAGGTCCACCTCCACCTAGTATTGTTTTGTGAAGTGACACACTGATGGGCAGGGTCATCCACAGGGAAAAGTGGTAGGTGCCTGTAAAGCCTGAGTTGGTGGTCTCAGATTATACAAGTAGCAAGTCCTATGCTGGGATCATGGTGTAACTGTCAGTTTGACACATATTCCTTTCAAATGCCCCCTCATGATCCAGTGCTAGGCATCAAGAAGTTGCTCTAAGGCAAAATCCAGGTTGCCCTTCCATAAAGCAAAACTGGTATTATCAAAGCCTTGAAGACACAGAGTTTGGTCCTTCTGCACAGTTTTCAGGATCTCCACAATACTCTTGTTTACTGAGTTCATGGCTCCTGCAGCCAGACCCTTGGGTTAAAGGGTGGTTTGGTGAGGTGAGCCTTGTTAGTTCCCCTACCCAAAGATAAAACAATGATATGGATTAGGCTGTGTAATCTATAAATAGTAATGCTGGGGGGAGGGTTACCAAGCAAGTGAGGCAGCTTTTGGGAGGGAAACTGCTGGGAGTTACTTGTCCCACCTGCAATGGCAAAGCCCAAGGGAACCCACTAATAGACATTGGGCTCCACAGCCTGCTGCCCTCTTTATTAGGGGTTATGGCAGCAGAGGTGACGTCCACCCAGAATGATCCAAGTCAGTATAGACCATGGTCTAGTCTTTTCATATCACATCCTCTACTTTTATCACTTATTCTTTTTCTTTCATGTTTCTTTAATAAAAATTTACCATGTGTCTTACATGACTTCGCACACGGCTCAGAATACAGCTGTTGTTGAGGATAGTAGTAGATAATAGTACATAACTATTTATAGGTTGCACTTAAAAAAAAGTGTCAATCCATAACATTGTTTCGCAAAAATCGGCATTTGAGTTTTTCCTTTATATTTGGCACGTAATGAAGCATTTAGAACAGATCAAGCCTGGAGGATCTTATTAACCCATTTATGATGGGTGTCACACATATGAGACAACCTGAAAAAAAATTTGCTGGGCGTCCCGCTAGTGTGACACTGTATTGGGGCTCGTGCTCCGACTCAGCAGTGGGCCACTGCCATTGCACGGGCAGAGTCCGGGCCAGTCTCGCGTGCCGATTTTGTAGCCACCCGGAAACTTTTATTTTCGGCTTCAAAATATACTGCTGTTAGTGGGTTAAGGAACTGTATTTTGTTTGTTAAGGGATCCAGAGTTTAATTGAGCCTTTGGCAGATCATGAAGAACAGCCATTAATCATCTCAGCCATTTACCATATTGCTTTTTCAATGTATCTGGTGTGGACATCTGGCTCTTGACCCTTTTTAATCTACATCCCAGAGAACTATCTTTTTTTTAAGAATTTGTCATTTGTAATTGATTCCTCTCATAAATCAAATCTTCTAATCCAGCATATAGTTATTTGAGTGCACTTGCAGTTTAAAATGCCTTCTCAATTATAGGGGGTACAGTTGTCCACCTCACCCCCTGGGTCATCTCTTATTACCTCGCCCTCCAAGAGACATCCACCACCATCACCGTTGGATGTAACACCATGCAAGAAAGGTCAGAAAGTGATTGATATTCTTTTTAAATAAAGTGTGATATCATTTGTAGGTATAATTCAAGTTCTCATTGTGTTATATTATTGAATGAAGAATTATGATGCTTGTTAATATATCTTCAATTTGGGATAGTCTCTGTGAGAATAGATAAATCACACTTTTAGTAAGACAGGGACAATAAATGCTTGTAAAGCACTTTTGAATACATGACTTCTTAATGAATGAGTCCTTGAATAACAGGTGTAGAACCTATGGAAGTTGAAACAAAAGCAGAAACGATGATGGATACTGGGAATAGTCCTCATTACCGTAGTGACAACAAGAGACACAGGGTAAGTGCAGTATGTGTATCTTTTCTTTTTTCTTTCTTTTTCATCATCCTGGTCTTTTAGCTTGCTATATCTTCAGATAAGTTTGATTGAACTAATAATCGTATGATTTAGAAGTCAATATTAATATTTGGTCTTTGTACTTGACTGAATGTTTTTAAATAACCTTCACAATTATTTGAGAAAAGGTCTTTTTTATTGATTGCACTTTGAAATGTAATTCTATCATTTTAAAGCATTTCTCAGGAATGATTTATATATTTCTAAAAGTGCTATGCTTTAATTGCACTTTTATCCAAACAGAGTGTGAGCACCACGGAAGTAACAGAAGAACTTGTGTGGGCAACTCTGTCCAATCTTCTCCAGGCCACCTGGCAAGGAGTAGAAAATGCATGTCCACTTACAGTTCAGGTAAGGCTTTTTGGAACACAAAAGTTTCATCTCTCTTGCAGATTCTCTTATATTCTCTTATAGTTTAGATATAGAAAACTGCACAATATTATATTTGTTTGTGATCTGTAATAAACATGATAGAAGCTTTGATACAAAGTATCTATTACCTAAATAAACTCCT
>NW_020868913.1:290605-310701 GCF_003789085.1 Penaeus vannamei
ATTTCTATTATTATTATTATTAATATGGAAATATGGAAATTTTTGCAATTATTATCCAAATTATCATTATAATCATCATCATATTATTATCATTATTATATAATAATATGATAATTTTAATGACTAAGTCGATTTTTTTTTGCATGAAATTCATCATTATTATCATTATTTTCATGTTTATCATCATTATTTTCATGATTAATATCATTATAGCAATTGTCGTCATAATTATCATTATTATTATCATCATTGCAGTTATAATTATTATAATTAATATCCCATTTATTGTTGTCATTTTCATCATTATAACTATTTTTGTGATTATAATAACAACAATGATGATAACTATAATACTAATTACAATAACAATAATAATAATTATAAGAACAATAATAATAATTTGGTCAATAATAACTGTTATACCATAATTATGATTATCATTATTATTAATATGAAAATCATTAGAATACTCTTATTCATTGCCATTTTTGCAATTATTATCCAAATTATCATTATAATTATCATATAATAATTATTAAAATTATCATATTATTATCATTATTATTGTCATTAGTATCATCAATATCATCATTATTGTCATTATTACCATCAATATCATTATGGTTAATATTAATGGAATTATCATCAAAATTATCATAATTAACTGAATTATTGCTAAAATCATCATCACAGATATATCATTCAGCTACAAATTGAGCTATAATATATTAAACTATTATATTATATTAAACAATTATCATATTATATTAAACTATTATTATTATATATTAAACTGTATATTAGAATCGAGAAAGTTTTTTTTCGACCATATAATTCAATAGATTTTGCCGGTTTTTTACTTTTGGGATTTTATTACTTTTAGCCCTTTTTCATTATAAATAGGCTCAATAATTATCATTATCATCATTATTGACATTATTTTCATGATTAGTATTATTAATTATCGTTATAATTATCATTATTGTAGTTATAATAATTAATGTCCCATTTATTATAGTCATTTTCATCATTATAACTATTCTTGTGATTATAATAACAATAATGATAATTTTAGGAATATAACAACAATAATAATTATAATAATAATTATTATGTCAATAATAATGGTAATATATTTATTTCTATTATTATCATTATTATTATGAAAACCATTATCATCAAAATGATCATAATTACCTGAATTATTGCTAAAATCATCATAATTATCGTTTAGAATCGAAAAAGTCTTTTTTCGACTATTCTCTCAAAAGGCTATATTTCGTTTTTCGACTTTTTGAGATTTTATTACTTTTAGCCCTTTTTAAATTATAAATGGGCTGAATAATTATCATTATCATCATTATTATCATCATTTCATGATTTTATATTCTTTATAGTAATTATCATAATTATCATTATTATTATCATTATTGCAGTTATAATTAATACCCCATTTACTATTGTCATTTTCATCATTTTAATTATTTTTGTGATTATAATAACAATAATGATAATTTTAGGAATAATAATAACAATAATAATAATTATAATGTAAATAATGATATCATAATTGTTTCTATTATTTTTATTATTAATATGAGAATCATTAGAATACTCTTAATTACTGCTATTTTTGTAATTATTATCCAAATTATCATTATAATTATCATATTATTATCATTATTATCATTAATATCATCATTATTGTCAATATTAATGGAATTATGAAAATGATCATAATTAACTGAATTATTGATAAAATCATCATAATTATCGTTTAGAATCGAAATAGGTTTTTTCGACTATTCTCTCAAGAGGCTATATATATAATTCGATAGGTTTTGCCGTTTTTTCGACTTTTTGGGATTTTATTACTTTTAGCCCTTTTTTCATTATAAATAGGCTCAATAATTATCATTTTCATCATTATTATCATTATTTTCATGATTATCATTATAGTAATTATCATTATTGTAGTTATAATAATTAATGTCCCATTTCTTATTGTCATTTTCATCATTATAACTATTTTTGTGATTATAATAAGAATAATGATGATTTTAGGAATAATAATAATTATTATTATAACAATAATGATAATTATGTCAATAATTATAATAATTATTTCTATTATTATTATCAATATGAAAATCATTAGAATACTCTTAATTATTGCTATTTTTGCAATTATTGTCCAAGTTATCATTATAATGATCATATTATTATTGTCATTATTATAATTAATATTACCATTACTGTCAGTATTAATGGAACTATCATCAAAATTATCATAATTAACTGAATTATTGCTTAAATCATTATAATCATCGTTTAGAATCGAAAGAGGGTTTTTCGACTATTCTCTCAAAGGATTTTGCTAGATTTTGCTGTTTTTCAACTTTTGGGGATTTTATTACTTTTAGGCCTTTTTCCATTATAAATGGGCTGAGTAATTATCATTATCATTATTATCATTATTGTCATTATTTTCATGATTATTATCATTATAGTAATTATCGTCATAATTATTATTATCATTATTGCAGTTATAAGAATTAATATCCCATTTATTATAGTCATTTTCATTATTATAACTATTTTTGCGATTATAAGAACATGATAATTTTAGGAACAATAACAATAATAATAATTATAATAACAGTAATGATAATTATGTCAATAATTATAATATAATAATCATTTCTATAATTAGTATTATGAAAACCATTAAAATGCTCTTAATTATTGTTATTTTTGCAATTATTATCCATATTATCATTACAATTATCATATTGTTATTATTGTTAATATCGTCATTATTGTCAATATTAATGGAATTATCAAAATGATCATAATTAACTGAAGTATTGCTAAAATAATCACTATCGTTTAAAATCGAAAAAGGGGGTTTTCGATCATTCTCTCAAAAGGATATAATTCGTTAGATTTTGCCGTTTATTTCGACTTTTGGAATTTTATTACATTTAGCCCTTTTTTCATTATAAATGGGCTCAATAATTATCATTATCTTCATTGTTATCATTATTGTCATTATTTTCATGATTATCATATTTATCGTCATAATTATCATTATCATTATTGCAGTTATTATATCCCATTTATTATTGTCATTTTCATCATTATAACTATTTTTGCAATTATAATAATAATGACAATTTTAGGAATAATAATGACAATAATAATAATTATGTCAATAATAATAATAATATCATATTTATATTATTATTATTATATCATTAGAATAATATTGATTACTATTTATCTAAATTATCATTATAATTATCATATTATTATTATGTTTCTCACTATTGTAATACCCAAGCAATGAAAGGGAACAAAACTTATTCGTAGATTCCCTGATTCTAAAATTCATGGATTACTCATCATGACTGGGCCGACGTTCTCAACGCCCCCGACCCGAACACTAAATGCCAACTTTTTTATAAATCAGTCCGGAACCAAATTGACAACTGCTTCCCCTTAAAAAGAACTTCCACCCACCATCAGGACAAACCATGGGTCACCAACAGGATCAAAGACCTTATCCTGGCAAGACAAAAAGCTTACAAAACAAAAAAACACCGATGCAACAAAGTACTTGGCAAAAAAGGTTAGGCAAGAGATGAGATCGGCTAAGAAAAATTATCATAAGCAAATAACTGATAAAATCAGTGACGCAAATCCCAAATCGTGGTATAGCCACATTCGGAATTTAATCGGTGACAAAAGAAATGACAGTTACCTCTCTCACATAAGCGAAATGGCCGACTCGCCAGAAAGCGCTGCTAACATCATCAACTTTCACTTTGCGAACATTAACAAGCTACTCCCACCATTACAATAAGCAGAACTGCCAACTTACTTACCCTCGCGCCCTCTGCAAGCAATTGTCAGCGAATACGACGTGTACCAACACTTAAGAAGGATAGCAAAAAGCAAATCTCCTGGCCCTGATGACATCCCACCGAGGTTACTACGTGAATTCGCCCCCGATCTCGCCACCCCCCTCAACGACATCTTTAACTGCTCCATCACTGAGGGCGTGGTGCCTGACCTATGGAAGCGTGCTATCACAGTCCCAATTCCCAAAACAAATCCACCTAATTCTCTCGATGACCTTAGGCCCATATCATTAACACCTTTTCCTTGCAAAATACTCGAGAGAATAATTGCTAAAGAATTGTGGAAAATATTCGCGCCCAAATTAGATCATCGCAAATTTGGAAATATCAAGGGTAGCTCCACAGTCCACTACCTAGTTGACCTGATCAATTATATCACTTCAAATGTAGACAAAAGACTCGAGGTCACTACCGTCACCATCGACCTGAGGAAAGCATTTGATCTCATCGACTACACCACATTAATTAAGAAAATGATTTCTCTGGGTTTCCACGAGGGCTGGGTGAAGTGAATATCTTCCTTCATCAACCTTCGCTCCCAGAGGACATGCAAACAACCTAATATCCGATGAAATTGATCTTCAATGCGGTGTCCCTCAAGGAACGGTCCTCGGCCCATTATTGTTTCTGATAATGGTAAATGAGGACGAAATTCCGCACGTGAAGATCTACAAAAATGTGGACGACATGACACTTGCACTAGCACACCAACCAGAGCAAGGAAACACCTTAAACAAGTCAGAGTGGGCTTCATCTAACAAAATGTCTGTCAACACCAAGAAATGCACAGAAACTAAATTTAAATTTAACAAATTAACCGACAGTGGTAGTACTCTAAAAATAGACGAGGAACTCTTAACTCGGGCCGAAGAGGTGAATCTATTGGGAACAGTTATCAGTGACGATTTAAAGTGGTACTCCAACACCAAGAAACTGATTTCAAAGTGTGGAAGAAAGTTCTTTATGCTAACCAAATTAAAATCTTTCGGTGCATCCCAAGAAGACCTTCGCATATGGACGACCTTCGACCAGTCTGTGAATATGCAGCACCAGTCTGGCATTCGTCCATTACCAACTTTGAAAAAAATAAAATTAGAAAGACTTCAGAAAAGAGCATTACGTATCATTCTCGGGTCAAACTACACCACATACACAGAGGCACTAAACCAACTGCAGATACGCTCTTTAGAAGACCGGAGAAAATCCCCAACAGAAAAATTAGCACACATCATTACATCTACGAGACATCGGCACCTGCTTACCGACTTGCGTCAATCAAGCAGACAGCTTCGTGAGGATGTTAACAATAAATTATGTGAACCAGTGTCGTACATCCAGATATTATATGTCTACTATTCCCTATTGTATTAGACACTTAAATGATAACTTTGTAAAGTAACAATTTTACCCTTGTAACTAAAACTTTACTTAATAAACTCTTTATTATTATTATTATTATCATCATCATCATTGAAATCATCATTATTGTCAATATTAATGAAATCATCATGAAAATGATCAGGATTAACTGAATTATTGCTAAAATCATCAGAATTATCGTTTAAAATCGAAAAAGAGGGTTTCTCGTCTATTCCCTCAAAAAGAATGATTATTTTGCCGTGTTTTCGACTTTTGAATTTTATTACTTTTAGCCCATTTTTTATTATAAATGGGCTCAATAATTAGCATTATCATTATTGTCATTATTTTCATGATCGTTATCATTATAGTAATTATCGTCGTAATTATAATTATTATTTTCATTATTGCAGTTATCATTAAAATCCTATTCATTATATTCCTTTTCATCATTATAACTATTTTTGTAATTATAATAACAATATTGACAATTTAAGGAATAATAATAATAATATCATAATTATTTCTATTTTATTATTGATATGAAAATCATTAGAATACTCTTAATTATTGCTATTTTTGCAATTATTATTGAAATTATCATTACAATTATCATATAATAATTATTATTATTGCCATTATCATTAATATCACATTATTGTCAACATTAATGGGAAAATCATCAAAATGATCATAATTACCCGAATTATTGCTGAAATTATCATAATTATCGTTTAGAATCGAAAAAGTTTTTTTCTCGACTATTCTCTCATTAGGCTAGCTAGATTTTCGACTTTGGGGATTTTATTACTTTTAGTCCTTAAATGGGCTCAATGATTATTATTTTTTTTTTAAATATTGTCATTATTTTCAGGATTATTATCATTAGCGTCATAATTATCTTTATTATTATCATTATTGCAGTTATAATCATTAACATCCCATTTATTAATGTCATTTTCATCATTATAACTATTTTGGTAATTACAAGAACAATAATGATAATTTTAGGAATAATAATAACAATAATAATAATCATGTCAATAATGTTAATATCATAATTATTTCTTCTATTATCATTATTATTAATTAATATGAAAATTATTAGAATACTCTTGATTATTGCTATTTTTGCAATTATTATCAAAATTATCATTATAATTATCATATTATTATCATTATCATCATTATTGTCAATATTAATTGAATTATCATCAAAATGATCATAATTAACTGAATTATTGCTACAATCATCATAATTGCCATTTAGAATCGAATAAGTTTTTTTTTTTTTACTATTCTCTCAAAAGGCTATGAGAATAGAACTTAATTTACCGTCTGTTTACGAAAGTTTATGCATAAACACCATAGTGTCGAAACAGTAAGAGAATCCCTCTATTCTACAGAGTTCAAAAGACAACAGAGAATAGTGGAGCTCAATTTGAATGACAACATCGATTCAATCTCAAATACATAGCTACAAGTAATATGTAAACACTTATCTCAGTTGAACATACCCATAACTAAGACCCTACATGGACGTTATATTCCACCGTGGAAAATATCGTCCCTAAGTGTATTTTATACGACTGTCCCCCCCAAAAGACAGTGTTCCCCCTGCTATGCTTAAGCAGTACGTACTAGCTATGACCATGCATCAAATGTACCCCAGCTTACCCACGCCTGTGCAGTTAGCCACGGCGGTAAATAAAAGAACTAAACCAACTTAACAATTAGTCTATAATTCAGCGGTTAAATCCGAGATTATATTTTTTCCCGACTGACGCACAATACAGATGCATTAAGTCATGGTTGAACAAAATAAACTTGAAATAGTTTTCTGATCTTATGAAATTATGCATAAGATTTTGGTTATTGTTGTTCAGAATGTAATGGTACTTTTATTGATTCATTGCGTTTATACTCGTAAATGGTACAAAAAACGGAAACAAAAAAGTTACACTACTGCTATCGTGGCGGTTACTTGATGCCGCACAGCTTAAAATAAATAAATATCTTACGAATGCTTTTAACCCCATTTTGATACACGTACTATGGTGGTATACCAAATATATTAATTGTGGTAATATGCAATAAACAAGGAACTTAAGCCAAACTGTTGACGGTGAGTGATATTGTTTTTAATGTAATGTTATAAATGAAGGCACTGTGTATATTTGTTTATTAGTTAAAGACATTCACTTCGAACTATAATTAAATAAGTAAATAAATAAATAAATAAATAAATAAATAAATATATATATATATATATATATATATATATATATATATATATATATATAATTATCCGGTTCTCGCAATATGCTAATAAAATCGAACTAACCAGTGTTTAGTCGCGCCTCCTCTACGACGCTTCACAGGCATGCGTCCTCGAAGTGGTAGTATTTCTAGCAGTATCAGTTTTCAATGGCTATGATTTGTCGATTTGTGACACAATATAGTCGCTATTTTGCTAATAATTGTTCGTTATTCATGGTGTCTGTTAGTTTTTCAGACATGAATAATTTATTGTCGACAATTCTTATTCATTGTGCCTCATAGTACGCGAAAATATGTTATTTGTTCCGTAACAAGGGAAATTTACATTTTATGTTTAATTTGTTTATATATGATCAGTTATGTAAGTGAATCAGGTAACGGCAATACAGTTGGTGATTTTAATCGCTCCTGGAATAGGTCTTCATCGAGGGAAACGACCTAGCAAGGGTAGGTCTCGCTCTGCCGTCTTGCGGCAAATGTATAACCACTGCGATTTCAAAGAATGTGTTAGAGAACCAGAGTGGTGTTATATAATATATGTATATATATACATATATAATATATATATATATATATATATATATATAATATATTATATATATATATTAAATATCGCACGATGTATATTATTGTATATTGCATTATATTGCGACATAGTTGTTCCTGATTCCAGGCCGTTTTATCCACTCTTTTGATATCTCTCTATATTCTTTCAATGCTCTATGTGTGGATATGTGGGTCATGTCGGTGTACAAAGTTTTTAGAATGATTACCCATATTTTTAACCATGATGTAAGTTTCGGTAGGCAGCCCATCCATCACTGAATATCATGATGTTTGGTTTGATATATTTCTTAATGATGTGTATGAGCATGTCTGCACTGTGGACACTGCCCGGCAATGGCACAACGAATTTTACTTACACGCCCAGTACCTCCTAAATCCCACGTCCACTCAAACTGAGTTAATTATAATTTGAAACACTATGCAATGGAATGTCAATACATAGAACCTTTCATAAAGGGAGTTAGAGAAATGACAAAGCATATGATTAATGTAAATGATAACATTTTAAGGATACATAAACAGTTTGCATCTGTAAAATAATATGAATGCAATTGTAAAGATCTTGCCCAAGGATCTTTAAAGTGCTATATACCGTCACTCCAAAAGAGTTGGATATGTTTGGGTAATGTATTATTTATCCAAATAAACTGTTCAAAATCAAATTGGCTCAACTGTCTGCCCCCGTTGTATTTTCGCCACAAGAGCAGCGTATCGTTGATCTCAACGATTACAACTTTTGCGACGTTTAATTTTTTTTCCATCTACCACAACATCACATGTCGATCTTCAAGATATTTGCAAAGTAAATTGCAGTATGGACAAAACACCGTGTGCTCTCAAGAATTCTATAGCGTGATTTTTTTTTTTCAAAATAATTCGATAGCAGGGGTGGCCAACCTTTTGAGAGATATGATCTACTTTTTTTTACATATACCCTGATGCGATCTACCAGCCTAAGATTCAAACATATTTCATAAATGTAACTGTAACAGTCTATCATTATAAATATAGACATAACTTATTCCCAGAAAAAGAGAGAAATATAATAATCCAAGTATCAGTGAGTACTTGGATATGCTACAGAAGCTGTTTGCATTACAACTTCTGAAAGACGAATTATTAACAGATACAGTAGAGTAATCGACTTAAAACAGGCTTGTGATCGACCCGCCGCACCTGAAATCCATTTTGCTTACCCACTGCATACCTGTCACGCACACGGTGGCATGCGATTGGTCAATAGTATTTCATGTAATACTATTATCTTTCGTGACAAATGTCACGCGAATGTGGTATACAATAAAATTTCAAAAAGTTTCGTGGGCATTTCAATACGATAATATTTTTGTTTTCATAATGCCTGCGCAGTTCCTCTTACTTGTAATATGAGTCCGACACATCGATTTGCGCAGAGTAATACATTTCTTTGTTGCTCTAATAATACTCGATATCACTATGGTATTACGGTTGTAATGTCATCCTGTTAGATACAAACTGTAATTGGACTCGTAAATGTAATTTTTTCAAGGACTGTATTGAGGAATTTACTGCTTAATGGCTTTGGTTGCTCCTTTAAGGACTTTGCAATTTTTACTGGTAAACAGAAGAGCTCTATTTGCTCCGTCAAACAAATAATGAGAATCGCAATAATATTAGCAGCTACAGTACGAGAACTGCAGCCAATCAGCGTGTTTGGCATCAACGTGAAAGAGTGATCAATCTTTTAAAAAGTACCGAACTCAGTGAAGTGAAAGCTTATGAACGAAAACTTTGATCTAGATCAAGGTGATGAACCAGGAAAAGACAATGCAATGATATACGAACACCAGAAAAACAGCAGAAGACGAGACAGTGATAGCGAAGATTACCCATACTCCAAACAAGCACGAAACGAAGAAACCGACAGACAATCTAAGGAACATCGTACACAAGCATCAGTAACCCATGTAGTTCTTATCCAGTTAACAAATTAATCAATCAACTCAAGCTTCAATCTCCCGATCAGATTAACAGAAGCTATTAATAAATCAGTTTTTCAAAAATATATAATTGAAAACTCACTAAGAATATTAGGAGACGGCAAAGCCATAAGATTTGAAGTGATTGATTTGAACAAATTAGGACCTCTGAAAGAAATAAAACATTTGGGTAACTGGGAAATAACCTGCAAACAACCAACATCAAATAAAAATCAAGGTTGTACTTATGGAACAATATCCCCAGTAGAACTAGATATTGACATAAAATAAATCAAAGACAAAATTAAAGTATTATGGGACAAGATACCCAAATAGAAGAAATTGTAAGAATAAATAAACCCAATAAGGTACCGGGACACAACAATTGGGTACCAACTAAATCTTTAAGAATTACTTTCAGAGGTCCACTCCCCAGTAAAATAGCCATAGGTCATATGAGCTACAAAATTTATCAATATACATTTCCTATATCAAAATGTTATAAGTGTCTAACATATGGACATGGGATTATCTCGTGTAAAAATAAGACAAGATGCAGCAATTGTAGCCAAATAGGACATAAATTTAAAGACTGCATAAACACCTCACATTGCTTTTTCTGTGAAGGTAATCATCCAGCCTACGATAGAACATGCCCCACACAACTAAAAGCACAAGACATAAACAAAAAAAATATAACACCAAACAACTTAGAGGTTAAGAAACTCTTCCACCAATTAAACCATAAAACACAAAAAACAATTCAAACAATTCAGAAAAACATGATAATTACCACAGCGGAGATACACAACACTGATACAGAACATATCCAACATACAGATGACAACATGAACACAACACAACAATCAAATCCAAACACAACACAAACATTCGCTCAAATACTAACACAAACAAACCATATAACACTAGCACAGAAAACACCTACAAAACAAAAAAAAAAACAACACAAACAGAACAGATAATACTCCAAACCCATCAGTGAAACCAAAACAAAAAACAATCAAGAAAAAATAAAAGAACAAACACACACTGGAACAAAACCCAAAAGACAAGAAACTTGTAAAGTCCCCAGTTACATGGTCACTTCCTACACCACTACAGAAGACAATAATAACAAAAGAAAGGAAAAGCAAAGATGGGAAAAAGAGTTGTTGGATAGAAATTATAAAAGAAAAATTTAAATTAATTTCAAATATAATAGAATATTTAAAATCTGACAAATCAATAATTGAAATAATTACAGATATATTAACAGAAGCTGCCCCTATACTTAAAGAAATACTAGAATGGTTCAATGAATAAAATACTTCTATGGAATGCCAGATCCATAATAAACAAAAAATAGATATAGATTATCTAATATACAAAGAAAATCCAGAGATATTCGCAGTTTGCGAAACATGGCTAATAAAAAATGATAATTTCAAATTAAAGAATTATGATACATTAAGAAAAGACAGAACAGAACAAAGAGGAGGAGGACTTGCTATTTGTATACAAAATGGTATACAATATATAAAAGTAAATCTGAACGAATTAAGAAATAGCAAATTAGAAATACTAGCTATAAAAATTAGCTATAAAAGAAAATGGTTAAATGTACTTTTAGTTTACAACCCTTGCAATAATATTAATAAACAAGAATTAGAACACTATATTGATCAAGTAGATCATCCAAAACTGATAATAGGTGATTTTAATGCCCATCATCCCTTATGGAATACAAAAATAAATGAAAAAACTACAAACACCACTGGAATAAATCTATTCAATCTAATAAATCAAAACAACCTAATATTGTTAACCCCTAAAGGTCAAATTACGAGAATAGACCCTAAAACAGGCAAAGGATCCTCAATAAATTTAGTCATAGGTTCCCCAGAATTAAGTCATCTAGAAGTAAAAACAGATATCAATGGAAGAAGTGATCATCTTCCAATAATTATTAAAGATAATAGACACAATATTGAAACTCAAGACAGAAAAAAAAGGGAATTTAGCAAAGAAGGTTGGGAAACATATAAAAAAGAAATACGAAAAATAGATATAAAAAAGATAAAATCATTAAAAGAGATAACAGAAATAATGATTAACATAGGGAAAAAACATTTTAAGATAGACAATAACATAGATAAAAATAAGCCAAGAAAACCATGTTGGAATCAGAAATGTAAAGAAGCAATAAAACAAAGAAATAAAACCTTCAATAAATGGAGAAAAAATCTGAATGAATGAAACAGAATAGAATATAAAAAACTTCAAATAATAGCAAAAAAAAAAAAAAAAAAAAAAAAAAAAAAAAAAAAACAATAGACTGAAAAAAGAAAAAATTGGTCAGATTTCTGTCAGTTACTAGATTTAATACCCCAACAAGAAAAATATGGAACTTTATTAAAAAACTAGAAGGTAATAATAAAATCAATAATTACCCAATAATTCATAATGACCTACTGGTCCAAGATACAGAACACAAACTAACACTACTGAAAGGAGAATTTCAAAGTATAATAAACAAAAATACAAAAAGCCTGTTAACAAATACAGAACTTAAAAGCATGATACTGCAACAAAGTACAGAAGGCTTAAATAAAAAAACTCACATTAAAAGAATTAACCATAACAATAAAGAATGCAAAAAATAATAGAGCATATGGGCCAGACAAAATCCCATATGAATTCTACAAAAATGCCCCGAATAATATACTAGTAAAAATCTTAGAATTGATTAATAACTTATGGGGAAAAGGAGAATATCCCCAAGAATTCAAAAAATCATTAGTTAACCCTATACTAAAACCAGGAAAAAAACCAACAGATATAAAATCCTATAGATTTATAAGCAGGATTTCTAGCCTAGGAAAAATATATGAAAGTATGATAAATAATAGACTGAAATGGTGGTTGGAAAGTAATAATAAGTTAAGCCAAAACCTGACAGGTTTTAGACCAAATTATTCCACAATAGATACTCTGCAAATAATAGATTTACATATTAACAAAACCTTCAAAGAAAAAAAAAAAAAAATGCAATAATAGCACGTTTTGATTTAGAAAAAGCATTCGATACAGTAAACCATGAAGCCATCATAAAAAAAAGCATCAAAACTCGGAATAATAGGCACCCCACTTAAATGGATATACAATTTTTTAAATAACAACATATCAAATAACAATATGCAACAAAATATCAGAAGAAGGTAAAACAAAGAGAGGACTACCACAAGGCTCCCCTTTAAGTCCCCTACTATTCAACATAATGACTACCGATCTAATGATAACAGAAAAAACATTCAAAGTAATATATGCAGACGATTACAAAGTTTTAACATCTCACAAGACCTAGCAGAAGCCAAAAATAACATAGAAATAGGTTTAAAACAAATCATTGAATGGGCTAATAATTGGGAACTAAAAATAAATCTAACTAAAAGTAAAATAATGTGCTTCACAAAAAACAAAATAAGACAGATACCAACAATAAAGATAAACAATGAAGAACTAAAATTTACGACCAAACATAAAATATTAGGACTGGAATTTGACGCTCCAAAACTAACATGGAGAAATCACATCAATAACTTAAAAATAAAATGCTCAAATAGAATAAATATAATGAAAAAACTATCAAGTACTACATGGGGAGCTAATAGAGAAACGATGATAAACATCTATATTAAACCAAAAATAGAATATGGTATAACAATCTATGGAACAACAAATAACACAGAAATGAAAAAACTAGAAACTATCAAAAATAATGCCTTAAGAATAGCCACAGGTTGCTTAATAACAACTCCAGTCACAACTTTATACACACTATCAAATAAGATGTCTATTAAAAACAAATTAAAAGAACAAGAATTAACTCAAATGTTAAAGATACTAGAAAAAACAGAAAATACTCAAATAAAAAAACAACAAATATAAAAGAATACAACCCCAAACTTGTAAGGAATTACAAATAAATATAAAACAAAAGCAGTCCCAAATATAACTCCCATTTCACCATGGTATGACATTTTTGAAATTATAAATACCAAATTTTTGGACTATCAAGAAAAAAATCTACCAGAGCAAATAATAAAATCACATTATGCAATGTTAGAAAACAAAATACCTAAACTATAAAAAACTATTTACAGATGGCTCAAAGATATACAGTATTAACTCTACTTCAGCAGCAATTTACATTCAAGAAAAAAAAATAACAACAATATGGAAATTACCGAGCAATACGGAAATAATAGAAGCAGAACTTTTTGCAATAAAACAAGGGTTAAAATATATTCAGAATGATAAATTATTGAAATCAGTGATATTTTCAGACTCAAAATCTGCTCTACTTCTAATATCCAACTCGAAACCAAAAAATTTTAAACACTTAATATTCGAAATACAAGAAATCATACACACACTAGTAAAACAAAAACATACAATAATGTTACAATGGATACCTTCACACAAAAACATAAAAGGTAATGAAATAGTAGACCAGGCAGCAAAAAAAGCACATAATCTAACAAATACCATAACCATACATGAAGATACAAAAAAACAAATTAAACAAATTAAAATAAAAAACCAAAACAACTGGATAAGATGAACACAATCCTCAACACAAAAAATGATCTAGTGAAAAACACAGATCCTCAACCATGGAGATCTAAAAACAGAAAAATTGATGTATGCATAACAAGAATATAAACTAAACACACGAGATTAAAACAGCATTTACATAGAATGAAAATTACAAATGATCCACTCTGCAGATGGTGCCATATCGAAGATGAAACAATAGAACACTTAATACTCCAATGTCCAAGATTCCATTCCAACAGAACAAGACTAAAAGAAGCACTAAGAAAAATCAAAATAAACAACCCAAATATTGACTTACTATTCACAGGTGCAGATCTCTCCCCAACAGAAAAGTACTACACCCTCAGGCATACCAAAATCTTCCTAAGAAAAACCAAATTAACGGAGATCATATAAAAGAAAGAATAGAAAAGAAAAAGGATCCAGGGGATATAGAATACTCAAAAGTCTAAAACCCTGTAAAAGAAGAAAGAATAATAATAATTTCGAACGAACACCCAGAACACGTCTTGGCGTTTTGTCAAGAGCCAACAAACACTCGTGGACAAAGTCTGTCATCAAATGATTCCTGATTTAGCATAAAGGAGCCTACTGAATCTGTAAGCTCTCCCTATACATCGTGAAAGTAAGTTTACTTGTGCCGGATGAAAGAGGATCACTGAAGTTGCCTTTGTTTACATCTTTTCATCCAGTTATTCACTTATTAATTTACGGAAATGTCATTTTGAAGTCTCCTAAAGGTAGTATCGCCCTAGTAAACTGACTCGGCTGGATTTGATATTGTGTAGCTTCAAACTGTACTCAGTAGAAGATTTTGAACAATCATACAGAGATGAATTCATGAGAAGGGTAATTATAAATTAAACATATTTTCGTAAGTTTTTGGAATACATCTGCCATACTGATTGCGATGATTTTGGTATCGTTGGATTCCTCTCACTGTCTACGAAGCAAATATGTAGGTTTTATTGTGTGGAAGCCTTTACCAACCCAACATTCTTGGCCCCACGAGAAGGGAAGGGCATGGAAGGTTCCAGGGAAATTTGGGGGTAAAATGTAAATGTACACAATCAGTCAATATATTGTTGACCCCCTCATGGGAGGCTGTTGGCCCCCAACCCCTGCCTGGGAAAACAAAGAATCCTCCAGGCCAGACTGTAGAGTATTTTGCTGGCGCAGGGAATATTAAATTTTTTCATGTGCAGAAAACATCATTTTGTCTACATTTGCATGGAAATAGACCTATTAGGTGTCACGTCACGAGTCGGAGTCACCATCCCACTTGGTGAAAACAAACAATGAAGCAAAACTAAAACCTATGCAGCTAAAAGCATGTCCATACCATCTGCCTGCCGATATTTGGATCGACAATCCTTCAACACACCAGGTTATAATAATAATAATAATAAGATAAAAAAAAAAATTGCTGCAGTAACCAGTGACTTTTAGCTATACAGGGTATTTTTCTGTGAAATCAGTGCCATTTCCTAACATGACATTTCTCCCCATTTCTTCTTCTTCTTCTTTCTTGTTATAGGGTTTAGACTATGTTGTCTATATCCCCTGGATCCTCTTCTTTTGTTCTTGAAGTTTCTTATATTAGGTTGATTAACTTGGTTCTTTGTAGGAAGATCTTAGTGTGTCTTAGTATGTAATACTTCAGTGGTAATGGATGATCTGTCCCTGTTAACAGAAGGTTGATGTTAAAGTCATAAATATTTGCTTGAATAAGTGCTTGTTTTAGTTTTATTCTATGGGAGTTGAATCTTGGACATTGTATTATCATATGTTCTATTGTTTCCTCTTGGATTCTACACCATCTGCAGTATGGGTCGTTTTCCATTTTTATTCTATATAAATGTTGTTTTAGTCTTGTATGTTTGGTTAATAATTTTGCGATACATGTATCCATTTTTCTGTTTTTAGCTCTGACCCAAGGTTTTATGTTGTTGTCTTTTATGAGATAATTCTTTGAGTTTAGTAATCTTTTGAGATTCGATTCCCATTGTTTGAAATTTTTTTATTTTATTTCTTTTATTGTATAATTTGGGTCTTGAGAAACTTTCATGGTGTTGTTTAGTTCATGACCTTTCTTTGCTGCTAAGTCTGCTATTTCGTTTCCCTTAATGTTTTTGTGATGGAATCCATTGGATTTTTATTGTTTGTTTTTTAATTTCAATTGTATGCATTTGCTTTTGTATATCATATATGATTTGTATATAATTTAGAGGTTTACGGTTTTGTAGAAGTTGTAGTGATGATTGGGAATCTGTTAGTATTACCGTTTTGTTTAGATTATTGTTTATAATATAATTTAGTCCTTGCTTTATTGCATAGAGTTCTGCGTGGGTTATTTCTATATTAGCTGGTAGTTTCCAGATAGTTGTTATTTCTTTGTCTTGAATAAATATTGCTGCTGAGGTTGATTCTGGTTCCTTTATTTTTGATCCATCGGTGAATATTTTGGTATAATCTTTGTAGTTTATGTTTATCATTTCTTGATAATATTTTTGAATAACTACTTGAGGGGTGTTTTTTGTAAGTTCTTCAGCAAAATTTATTTGAATATAATTTGAGATATCAAACCATGGGGGTACTGGTGAAGTGGTTGGTACTTCATTTATTTTTAGTTCAATATTCAGAATCTTATTAGTTTCTGTGACTCTGTGGAATAGAGATCTCTTGTCTCTCTGGGGGTTATAGTTTTTTATGTAGTTTATTGTTTGCTGTTTTATTGGCATTCTATTGGGTTTGTTTAGGATCTTGGTTAGATGTATATATTCCAGTTCTTTTTTTCGGTCTTTCATTGGGGCTAAATTTGTTAGAGCTTGAAGGGCTATTATTGGGGTTGAATTAAGGCATCCTGTAGCGAGTCTTAATACTTGATTTTGGAGGATTTCTATTTTTTTAATTTCTCCTTCTTTTGCTGCACCGTATATTGTTATTCCGTATTCTATTTTCGGTTTTATGTATATTTTGTAGAATTTTATCAGGGTTTCTCTGTTGGCTCCCCATTTGAACGAGCTAGCTTTTTCATGAGATTTATTCTGTATAATGTTTCTACTTTTGTATAATTTATATGGTTTTTCCACTTTAGTTTTGGTGCATCTAAAGTTAGACCTAATATTTTGTGGCTTTGTACATATTTTATTTCTATATTGTCCATTTTAATTGTTGGTAAATTATTTATTTTCTTATTTGTAAAGCATAGTAGTTTACTTTTTAGGAAGTTTATTTTTAAGTCCCAAGTATTTGCCCATTCTTTTAATTTTTGTAGTTCTGTTTCTAGTTTGTTTGCTGCTTCAATTAAATTTTTTTTACTTATTATTAATGTAATATCATCGGCGTATATTATTTTTTCGATGCCTGTTAGTTTCAAATCGTTTATCATTATGTTGAATAGTACTGGGCTTATTGGAGACCCTTGAGGTACCCCACATTTAGTTGTTCCTTTCTTTGAAGTTCTATTTCCAATCTTTATTTGGAATGTTCTATTTTCTAAAAGATCATTTATCCATTTTAATGGGTTACCTGTTATTCCTAGTTTTGCCATTTTTATTATTAATGCTTCGTGGTTGACTGTATCAAAAGCCTTTTCCAAATCTATACAGGCTATTATGGTATATTGTTTTTCCACGAATGCTTTGTTTATATGATTATCTAGTATTTGTAATGCATCTATTGTATTTCTGTTTGGCCTGAATCCATTTAAATCTTTGTCTAGTTTGTTATAATGTTCCAGAAACCAAGTTATTCTTTTTGTTATTAGACTTTCAAATAACTTTCCGATACAAGATATTCTACATATGAATCTGTAGGATTTTGCATCATTTGGGTTTTTTCCTGGTTTAACTATTGGATTTACTATCACATTTTTTTGTGATGCTGGGTATTCACCCCTGGACCAGTGTGTATTCATTATTCTTAGAATTGCCTTCAGCAAATTATCTGGTGCATTTTTATATAGTTCGTATGGTATCTCGTCTGGGCCATATGCTTTGTTATTCTTGGCATTTTTTATTATTGTTTTTAATTCTATCATTGTTAGTTCGTTGCTTAGTTCATTTGTATTTTGTATATTGAATAAGTTGTATTTTTGTGAATTTGATAATAATTTTTTGGGTATTTTGTTTACTGTTTCCATATATTCTTCTTTGAATTTTTCTAGTTTTTGGTTGATATTTGTTAGTGGCAAATCATTATCTATTATTGGATATTCCGTTGTAATTGTTTTTCCTGTCAATTTTTTGAAAAAGTTCCAAATCTTTTTTGGTGGGTTTTTGAAGTTTAATGTTTCACAAAAATCGTTCCATGATTTCTTTTTTTGTTGAGTTATTGTTTGCTTTGCTTTTGCTGATAGCTTTTTGTATTCTATTTGGTTTGCTATAGTTGTTTTTTTCCTCCATCTGTTAAAAGCTTTATTCCTTTCTTTTATAGTTTCATGACAATCTTTGTTCCACCATGGTTTATTTGGTTTATCTATTTTTTGTCTTGTTTCTAATTTTAAATATTTTAGAGCTGTATTTTTTATCTGCTCTGTTATTCTTCTATGGTTGATATTTCTTCTAAATTTGTTTCATTTAATTCTTTCTGGTAGTCTTTCCATCTTTCTTTTGTGTAGTACCATTTTTTTTCTTTGAGTAAATGGTTTTCAATGTATGTGTTGTCCATTATTATTATTGGCAGATGGTCACTTATTTGGTGGGATGCAGATTTTATTTGTAAATGACTTAGGGCGGGTGAGCCAAATACGAGATCTAATGTGGATTCTTTTGCAGTTTTTGGATCAATTCTGGTTATGAGGTTTCTTGGAGTTAGTAGTAATACATTATTTTGACTTAGCCATTTTGTTATATTTGTTCCTGTTGTATTAGTTTGTCTTTGGTTTGTATTTTCATTCCAGAGAGGGTGATGCGCGTTGAAGTCTCCTATTATTAATTTTGGATGTCTTATCTGATCTGAATAATATTGTAGTTCTTCTGCTTCTATTACATTACATGGATTATATATTAATAGTATGTTTAGCCAGTTTCTTTTATAACTTGTTTTAATTCCTAGTACTTCTATTTTATCTTTGTATCTGTCATTTAAGTTTATCTTCTTGTGCTGAATATCATTTTTAATGCATACAGCAAGACCTCCTCCTATTTGATTGTTTCTGTCTTTTCTTATGACTGTATAGTTGTTGATGTTGAGGGTATCTTTTTCTTTTAGCCATGTTTCATTAATTGCTAATATTCCTGGGTTTTCTTTATATGTTAGATAATTTAGTTCTGTTTTTTATTTAGTATTGATCTTGCATTCCAAAGAATTAGTTTGTACATTTCAATATACTAGAATGTCTTTTAGCACTAAGCTAATTTCGTTTATGATGTCTATAATGTCTTGC
>NW_020868913.1:310801-318301 GCF_003789085.1 Penaeus vannamei
TATATATATATTTATTTTATATGTATAATATATATATATATATATATATTATATATATATTTATATATTATATATATGTGTGTGTGTGTGTGTGTGTGTCCCAGGGGCTCCCTGGCGGGGAGCGCGGCAACGGCTCCACCCAGGGGGGCCGGGAGTTCTACCTCGGCCTGGAGGACGCTCTCGACATCGATATTGGAGTCGCTACTGTCGTCATCAAGGTTCCAACCTGTGACAACGAGGTTGAGGAATCGGGGGATCCTCCTTGTCTCTTTTGGAGTGCGTGGTTGGTGGTGAAATTTGTTTGCGTTTCCGATCAGTGGCATTTGTAGAATTGCGTTCTTTGTGTTTTTGTTGTGGCTGAGGTTGCAACACGAGGTGTCGGTGTTGTGAGGAAGAATGAGGCTCTGGGTGAGTGTTTGTGGCGTACTCGGGAATGTATAAGTTGTCGTCTTCAAAGATTTCCTCAGGGACAGCAGAGCCGGGGAAGCCGTTTCCTTGTAGCGTGGGATTGAAAGCAGGTCTGCAAGATTGCTAGTCCAACTTGCGAGAGAGAGAGAGAGAGACAGACAGACAGACAGACAGACAGACATACAGAGAGAGAAAGAGAGAGAAAGCGAGAGAAGGCGAGAGAAGGCGAGAGAAAGCGCGAGAGAGAGAGAGAGTAGAATGTATCGTAATAACGATTTATCGAGAGAGAGAGAGGAAGAGAGTGAGAGAGAATGTATCGAAGTAACGATTTTTCGATTATTTTAGATACATGTTGAGGAAAATGCCCTTGCGATAAAGCGATACTCTTATTGAGTGGCAAAGGCGAAACCGATAAGGTCTGTACTTTTATACACCTTGGAAACCGATACCAATACAAAAGTATCGATTGATACGTATCGCCGATATATGTATCCCAATAATGCCCATCTGTGTGTGTGTTTGTGTGTCTATCTATATTTCTATCTATCTATCAGTGTATATGTGTGTGTGTGTATATATATATATATAATATATATATATATATATATATATATATATATATATACATATATATAATATATCATTATATATATATAATATATATATATATATATATATATATACACACACAACACACACACCACACACACCACACACCACACACACACACCACACACACACACACACACACACACAACACACACACACACACATACAGCCACACACACAACACATACACACATACAGACACACACACACATACACACACACACACCACACACACACACACACACACACACACACACACACACACACACACACACACATTACATACATATTACATATATAAATAATATATGCATATATAAACATATAAATATATAGTTGTACGTATGTATGGCGTCATTATTTTTGATAAAGTAAAACATTGCTTCTTCTATATAAAGAATAAGCATTTATGGGGGGGGTTAGTTTTGCGTCGTTTTTTATTAGTTTTTTTTTTTTTTTTTAAGTCACATAACAATGAAATTAAAAGTCAGATAACATACACGTCATAATAAGGATAAATAATACGAATACGAATGTCTATCCTTTTACGTTTTCTCTTATCGTTTTTCCAGAGTATGGGAATGAGTCGATCCGGATTCACCTACGCGAACGACAACAAAGACAGCGAGACAAAGTCAATGTTCACTTGGAAGAGAACCGGTCGAGACACCCGTAGAGAAAACATTAAACGGAGCGGATAGTAAACGATGCCTAACGTTTTATAGAACTCAGTGAAGAGAAAGCTTATGATCTCAAGGTTAGATCTAGACCCAGGTGATGAATCTGGAGAAAGAAATGTAATGAATTACGAACACCACAAAAACAGCAGACGGAGAGATAGTGACATTGAAGATTACCCGTACTCCAAACAATCACGAACGAGAAAGAACCGGCAGACAATCCACGGAACATCGTACACAAGCATCAGTAACTCAAGGTACTCCTCAAGAAAATGTAGTTCTTATCCAGTTTAACAAAATCAATCAAATCACCTCAAGCTTCAATCATCCGAATCAGATTAACAGAAGCTATAAATAAATCAGTTTTTCAAAAATATATAATTGAAAAATCACTAAGAATATTAGGAGACGGCAAAGCCATAAGATTTGAAGTGATTGATTTGAACAAATTAGGACTTCTGAAAAAAATAAAACATTTGGGTAACAGGGGAATACCCTGCAAACAACCAACATCAAATAAAAATCAAGGTTGTACTTATGGACCAATATGACATAAAAGAAATCAAAGACAAAATTTAAGTATTATGGGGACAAGATACCCAAATAGAAGAAATTTGATGAATAATAAATAAAACACAATGAGGTACCGGACCGGGGTAAAACACGGACAAAATCTTCTTTAAGAGAAATAAATTTCACTCCACCTCCAGTAAAATAGCTATAGGTCATATGAGCCACACAAAAATATCAAATGTTACTTTTCCTATATCAAAATGTCATGTGTCTAATGTATGGCCATGGGATTATCTTGTGTAAAAATAAAACAAGATGCAGCAATTGTAGCCAAATAGGACATAAATTTAAAGACTAAAAACTCCTCACATTGCTTTTTCTGTGAAGGTAATCTTATGATAGAACATGCCCTACACATTTAAAAGCACAAGACATAAAAAAAAAAATATAACACCTAACAACTTAGAGGTTAAGAAACTCTTCCACCAATTAAACCCTAAAAACACGAAAAACAATTCAAACAATTCAGAAAAACATAATAATTACCACAGCTGAGATACACAACACTGATACAGAACATATCCAACATACAGATGACAACATGAACACCATACAACAATCAAATCCAAACACAACACAAACATTCACTCAAATATTAACACAAACAAACCACATAACACCAGCACAGAAAACACCTACAAAATCAAAAAAACAACACAAACAGAACAGGAAATACTCCAAACACATCAGTGAAACCAAAACAAAAAAACAATCAAGAAAAAATAAAAGAACAAACATACACAGGAACAAAACTCAAAAGACAAGGAACTTGTAAAGTCCCCAGTTACATGGTCACTTCCTACACTACTACAGAAGACTACAATAACAAAAGAAAGGAAAAGCAAAGATGGGAAAAAGAGGTGTTGGATAGAAATTACAAAAGAAATATTAATTTCAAATATAATAGAATATTTAAAATCTGACAAATCAATAATTGAAATAATTACAGATATGTTAACAGAAGCTACCCCTATACTAAAAGAAATACTTGAATGGTTCAATGAATAAAATACTTCTCTGAAATGCCAGATCCATAAGAAACAAAAAAATAGATATAGATTATCTAATATACAAAGAAAATCCAGAGATATTCGCAGTTTGCGAAACATGGCTAATAAAAAAATATAATTTCAAATTAAAGAATTATGATACATTAAGAAAGGATAGAACAGAACAAAGAGGAGGAGGCCTTGCTATTTGTATACAAAACAGTATACAACATAAAAAATTAAATCTGAACGAATTACGGTAGAGGTTGAAGACCGCGACGCGCGTAGATAGAGGAAAAGGGACACCGCCATCTTATAGAGCGGGAAAAAAATAGGGGGATAGCGTATAGTTTAAGATGCACCGGCCTTATAGTCACCGCTAAATGAGGAAAATATAACGCGCGGCCGCCTTTCAAATTCAAAGTCGATGAGCTTGTTTACCTTGCTAGGAAAAACACGACACTGACCCACGAACGCAGTTTTGCGTTCGCGAACTAGTCCGTGTATCATTACGCGCTTGTCAAAACGATATTTGGCTAATTATCTGTGTCTGCTGGTACGCATTTATACCTTTAAAGTCTTTTAGTAATGTTATTATACTTCAATTGCATATTTTTATATTTATCTATACCCTCATATCGAATCCTGCGCATCGAGTGTTTCACACTTTCTTGCGCCAGCCACAGGTTGACAGCTCACCAACCCGCTCATTTCGAGATTGAAAGCCGGTGAGAAATGTTGCGTTTCCAGTGTTGTGTTGATTCTGGGTTCTTTTTTAAGACCTTTACAGTGGCATCGAAGAATAATTCGACTTCAGTAACCATCCCAGTTTTATATCTGAGCCCATCAAGAGCTCCAAAGGACGAAAAAGGTGATTAAAATCGAAGCAATCCCAACAGTACAAAGAAAACGTTTCACGTTTCCGGATATAAAGGTATTTGGTTTATTATTTACGGTGTGAATGTGTGAAAAATGTCAGAGCCTGCATGTGTTGGGGGGTGGGCGCCCCCCACTCACACCCCTCGGCAGTGCCCGAAGGGCACGCCTAGTCACGGCAATTTATATTGATATACTAGGTTGGTTTATTGGTCAATACGTTTTTGGGGGTTGGAACGTGTGAATTCCCGTAGATTTTTTTTGCCGAAATATGGGTTGGGTTCCCGTAGATTTTTTGATTTATTTCGCGTCAGTCCGTAAACTTTCAAAGATGGCGGTTACATCCGTCGAGTTTCATTGGCCGATTTTAAGCGCTTTTTGTGCTAGTTTTACGCATTTTTGATCGTTATTCTTCTTATTTAAGCTTGTTTTACCCCATAATTTCCCTGATATACTTCATGCCCTCCCCTGCTAACGGGACTATCAAATCAAGATCGTCGATGGAGAAATGGTACTCGATCTCCTGAACGATTCATTCGCAAAAGAAACAACGCCGAAAATCGATGAAATCATAGGATTTCATGCAGAAAAACATCATATTTTTCGACTTAGTCTCTGCGAGGGTGCGTCGCGGTCGTCAACAATTACCCGAATTACAAAATAGCAAATTAGAAATACTATCTATTAAATCAGCTATAAAAGAAAATGGTTAAATTTACTTTTACTTTACAACCTTTGCAATAATATAAATCAACAAAAATTAGAACACTTTATTGATCAAATAAATGATCCAAAACTGATAATAGGTGATTTTAATGCCCTCCCCTTATGGAACACAAAGATGAATAAAAAAAAACAAACACCACTGGAATAAATCTATTCAATCTATTAAATCAAAACAACCTAATATTGTTAACTCCTAAAGGTCAAATTACGAGAATAGACCCTAAAACAGGCAAAGGATCCACAATGGATTTAGTCATAGTTTCCCCAGAATTAAGTCATCAAGAAGTATAAACAGATATCAATGGAGGAAGTGATCATATTCCAATAATTATTAAAGAAAATAGACACAATGTTGAAACTCAAGACAGAGAAAAAAAATGGGAATTTAGCATAGAAGGTTGGGAAACATATAAAGAAGAAATACGAAAAATAGATATGAGAAAGATAAAATCATTAAAAGGGATAACAGAAATAATGATTAACATAGGGAAAAACCATTTTAAGATAGACGATATCTTAAATAAAAATAAGCCAAGAAAACCATGGTGGAATCAGAAATGTAAAGAAGCAATAAAACAAAGAAATAAAGCCTTCAACAAATGGAGAAAAAATCTGAATGAATGAAACAGAATAGAATATTAAAAATTCCAAATAATAGCAAAAAAAAAAAAAAAATAATAATAATAGACTAAAAAAAGAAAAAATTGGTCAGATTTCTGTCAGTCACTAGATTTTAATACCCCAACAAGAAAAATATGGAACTTTATTGAAAAAACTAGAAGTTAATAATAAAATCAATAATTACCCAATGATTCATAATGACCTACTGGTCCAAGATACAGAACACAAACTAACACTACTAAAAGAAAAATTTCAGAGTATAATAAACAAAAATACAAAAAGCTTGTTAACAAATACAGAATTTAAAAGCTTGGCAGAACAAACAAGTACAGAAGGCTTAAATAAAAAACACATTAAAAGAATTAACCATAACAATAAAGAATGCAAAAAATGATAAAGCATATGGGCCTAACAAAATCCCATATGAATTCTATAATAATGCCCCCAATCATATACTAGTAAAAATCTTAGAATTGATTAATAACTTATGGGGAAAAGGGGAATATCCCCAAGAATTCAAAAAATCATTAGTTAACCCTATACTAAAACCAGGAAAAAATCCAACAGATATAAAATCCTATAGATTTATAAGCAGGATTTCAAGCCTAGGAAAAATATATGAAAGTATGATAAATAATAGACTGAAATGGTGGTTGGAAAGTAATAATGAATTAAGCCAAGACCTGACAGGATTTAGACCAAACTATTCCACAATAGATACTCTGCAAATAATAGATTTACATATTAACAAAACCTTCAAAGAAAAAAATTGCAATAATAGCGTGTTTAGACTTAGAAAAAGCATTTGATACAGTAAACCATGAAGCCATCATAAAAAAAGCGTCAAAACTTGGAATAATAGGCACCCCACTTAAATGGATATACAATTGTTTAAATAACAGAACATATCAAATAACAATAGGCAACAAAATATCAGAAGAAGGTAAAACAAAGAGAGGACTACCACAAGGCTCCCCTTTAAGTCCCCTACTATTCAACATAATGACTACCGACCTAATGATAACAGAAAAAACATTTAAAGTAATATATGCAGACGATATCACAGTATTAACATCTCACAATGACCTAGCAGAAGCCAAAAATAACATAGAAATAGGTTTAAAACAAATCATTGAATGGGCTAATAATTGGGAAATAAAAATAAATCTAACTAAAAGTAAAATAATGTGCTTCACAAAAAAAAAAAACAAAATAAGACAGATACCAACAATAAAGATAAATAATGAAGAACTAAAATTTACGACCAAACATAAAATATTAGGACTGGAATTTGACGCTCCAAAACTAACATGGAGAAACCACATCAATAACTTAAAAATAAAATGTTCAAATAGAATAAATATAATGAAAAAACTATCAAGTACTACATGGGGAGCTAATAGAGAAACGATGATAAAGTTTTATGACATCTATATTAAACCAAAAATTAACAAGAATTAACTCAAATGTTAAAAATACTAGAAAAAAAAAACAGAAAATACTTGAATAAAAAAAACTGATAAATATAAAAGAATACAACCCCATAAAAGACAAAAGAAGCTTAATACACAGAGTCATGGAAACTTGTAAGGAATTACAAATAAATATAAAAATAAAAGCATTCCCAAATATAACTCCCATTCCACCATGGTACGCCATTTTTGAAAATATAAATTCAACATTTTTGGACTATCAAGAAAAAAAATCAACTAGAGCAAATAATAAAATCACATTATGCAATGATAGAAAACACAAAATACCTAAATTATAAAAAACTATTTTCAGATGGTTCAAAAATAAGCAGTATTAACTCTACTTCAGCAATTTACATTCAAGAAAAACAAAAAGGGGAATTACTGAGCAATACTTAAATAATAGAAGCGGAACTTTTTGCAATAAAACAAGGGTTAAAATATATTCAGAATAATAAATTATTGAAATCAGTGATATTTTCAGACTCAAAATCTGCTCTACTTCTAATATCCAACTCGAAACCCAAAAATTTTAAACACATAATA
>NW_020868913.1:330801-338301 GCF_003789085.1 Penaeus vannamei
GATTTGCCAAGGATAACACCTAGACTTTGAAAATTATATATTATTTATTATTTGCACCAAGCCCATATACAGCAAAAGATCTGGAGTGTTGCAAAGGCCTTAAAAAAGGGACAAAAAGAGGTAAAAAAGAAGAGAGAGAGAAAAAAAAATCTATTTCCTGTTACATGTTTTCTGCACTAACGAAATCATATTGTACTCTGTGAGAGATTAACAGTTCTCTGTTATAATAATATCAGTAACAAAAGAAAGTAGGATGTGATGCTAAATTTGCATATGGAAGGAAAGGACACACAAGTGCTTCAAGCCTCCACCGACTCCAGTATGGCAGATGCCTTACGAATGACACCACATGATAACCCTATGTTTGTGTGAGTGCCTGTGCATGTGCATGTGTATGTGTATGGTTACATGCTGCATATGTATTTGTATCAATGTACTACATATACATAGGTAGGTAGGAATAGGATTTATCAATCTGTAGAACTCTATGAATTCTATATGCTTAAAACATAAATATAGCATATAAGATATAATTCTATATCCTCTGTTAACATATATTTGTATATATATTACATATATTTACACACACACGCACACACGCACACAGACATATTTGTATATAAATGTGTACATATATATATATATATATATATATATATATATATATATATATATATATATATATATACATATATATATATATAAATATTAATATTTATTTTTATTTATTAATCTGTTCTTTACGTAGCTATATATATACACACATATATATGTAAATATATAAACACATACAGAAATATGTGTACTTACATTGTGTGGGTATGTGTATGTAAAAATACACACACACACACACACACACACACACACACACACACACACACACACACACACACACACACACACACACACACACACACACACACACACACACACACACACACACACACACACACACACACACACACACACACACACACACACACACACACACACACACACACACACACACACACACACACACACACACAACACACATATATCCATATATACATATATACATGTATACATATATACATATATACATATATACATATATATATATATATATATATATATATATATATATATATATATATATATATATATATATATATATAAATGTATGTACATATATTATATATCTATTATCTATATATACATATATTATATATTTGTATATATATATGTGTATATATATTATTACATGGCTGCCCATCGACCATCGACCTGTGCATGATCGTCAACTAATTGCATGACCTCTGCATGACCTCACATCGCTTCGCTCCGACTGCGACGGACTGACGGGATTCGGAATACGTGGACGAGACATAAGGGGTTCGGTCGGGTTCGGGTTTCGGTCTAGTCAACTCAGAATAGGATTGTATGGGGGTGAGGGCGAATGAGGGGTAGAACGACCTTGGACGGACTGGTGGAAAGAGGTGACTATGGCTGGTCGTGGTGGTCGGCGGAGCCGGGTTGTGGTTTACTATAATTTACGTTAATATTTGTAAGTTAACTTTATTTGACACCCTGTATTATGTTATGTTTATTTCTATATGAATATTATTTTTGTGTGTGTTGAAGTGAATATATGTTTTGGATGAAGTGATTTTCTATTTTGTTATCCGGTGATTGGTGAAAATATAAGTGAATCATAAAGTGGCTTTATACTCCCTACCTTGCATACTTACTTTATATTACTAAAAATCTACAATACTTTAAAAAGGGAATCTAAAAGGAAATGATAAATGATAGAAAGTTGTGTACAATAAGATTAATATAAATAGTAAATAAACACGTGGAACATAATAAGTGATGATTAATTAGTAATTATAACAAGGCTTGAAAAGAAGAACTAGTATATAAATATCTAATTACTAGTATATAAATTACTAATGATTGATAAATCATTGTTAATATTACCGTTAAGATAAACAAGCAGGAGATATTACAGCAGCATATAAGAACATACGTACTTCTGAGTGGACTATGAGCTTGGAATTAAGAGAAACAAAAGTATATTTATATTGTATTACGCTTGACACCAAATCATATCAACCTAGATTGGGTTCTGTTATGCGCCCTGTTCTGCAACAACCGGTGTCATTGTTAAAGAACGAAAGCTACGTAACAAAATTGGGGGCCTGACCGGGATACTTTTGTTTCATTAAGTATAATAATAAAGATGCTATATCATGTAAATGATTGCTGAAATACATTTATTATAACTTTGTAAAGGTGGGAGTAATATTTTCAAGATGCCTTTTGACATGGAACAATTCTTCGAGTCTCCTACAGTGGAGGCTCTGATGGATTTGAGAAAGACTGATTTGATAAAAGTTGCTGAAAAGATTGAATTTAGTGTAAGGAGAGGTTCATTTAAATTTCAGATTAGGAATGAGTTGATTAAGTATATGGTAGATGATGGGTTATTAGATGACAGCGCACTTGAATACGTAGAAAATGACAGCGATATGGTTAGGATAAAAGAGCTTGAGCTACAGAACGAATACCGAATGCGTGAGTTAGAAGTGCGTCAGAGAGAGAACGAGTGTCGTATGCGTGAACTAGACATAGAGAGAGAAATCAAATTAAAGGAGTTAGAGCTCAGAGGGCCTCACCCGCTGCTGTGCCGTTTAACATAACTGCTAACGCAAAATTGGTTCCCCCATTTCAAGAGAATGCTGTTGACAATTACTTTCGATATTTTGAGAAAATAGCAATTAGTTCTGATTGGCCAAAAGAACAATGGACGGTACTGCTTCAATCTGTCCTCACTGGTAAAGCTCAAGAAATTTACATGTCAATGTCCGTGACGGATTCTCGTGACTATGATAAAGTAAAGACGGCTGTGTTAAAGGGATACGAGTTGGTGCCGGAGGCCTACCGCTTAAAGTTCCGTAATCTGCGGAAAAGGGACAATCAGAGCTTTTTAGATTTTGCCAGAGAGAAAGATGGCTTGCTTGCTCGTTGGTGTGAGAGTGAGAAAGTAGATAATGATTGTGATAAACTATATCAACTGATTCTTGTAGAAGAATTTAAGAAATGTCTACCTGACCGCATTAAGATGTATTTAAATGAAAACAGGGTAAAGGTGTTAGATGAAGCTGCCAGAATGGCAGAGGATTATGCTTTGATCCACAGAAATGTTGAGGGTCCAAAGAGTACTGTAAAACCACAACCCACTCCCCTGACAGGTAAGAATGAATTTAAAGGTGATAAGAGAGAGACCGCCAGTCCTGGTCATAACTCCAGTTATGATAAAAAGAAATCAGTTAGATGCTTTAATTGCAAGTTGTTGGGTCATACTATCAGCAATTGCTGGTTCTTAAAAGAGAAGTCCAAGGACGTTCCCGTAGCTCTTGCCAGTACTAGATTTAAGGATGTAAAAAGTCCAGTAGAAGTCAATTTGCTTTCTGATACAGATAGATTTAGAAATGTAAGTGATGAATTCAAGCCGTTTTGCTCAGAAGGAAGTGTATCCCTGGTTGGTGATGAAAGTGGTGAAAAGCCTATCGTAATATTAAGAGATACAGCGGCGTTACAGTCACTGCTCTTGGAAGGTGTATTGCCACTAGCGGGGAAGACTTCGGACGCGAGTGTCGTCATAGCCGGTATTGAGTGTGGGCATCTGATTGCCCCGTTACATAAGGTTCATCTCAAATCTCATTTCTGTGATAAGAAGTAACTGTGGGAGTGGTACCTAAATTACCCATAGAAGGTGTATCATTTATATTGGCAAATGACTTGGCAGGAGAGAAGGTATTTGCTAAACCCCAAATTAATGTAGCAATTCTAAGTACTCCAGACATAAACGACGGTGAACAGCTTGCAGAAGAAGACGTGGGCATGTTCCCTGCCTGCGCGGTCACGAGGAGCATGCGGGAGGCAAGGCGTGTCGGGCACGACCCTCCCACGGTAGCTCGTGCGAGTCAGTGCGTACGTAATAAGGACAAGGTATGTGGTAATGGAAATGACGTGAGAGGTGACGAAAGAACTTCATTGCTATGCCACGAGACTGATGCTGGTGACGACAAGCTAAGTGTCTTCCCCGTTGATAAAGGGAAGCTTATAGATCAGCAAAAATGTGACGCAGAATTGTGTAAGATTGCTGAATTAGCTGGGTCAGAAACTGATGCGTCAGATATACCTGCAGCTTATTATAAAAAAGGTGGCGTCTTGATGAGAAAATGGAGGCCTCGTCACGTGGGTGCGGGAGACGAGTGGCACGTGGTACACCAGGTCGTTGTCCCAGCACCTTACAGGTCACAGATCCTGAGTCTTGCTCACGATTCACCATTGTCGGGTCATATGGGTATTAACAAAACATGCAGAAAAATAATGAACCATTTCTATTGGCCGGGGTTACGTAGAGATGTTGTGAATTATTGTAAATCGTGTCATCAGTGCCAGGTCGTGGGAAAGCCTAACCAGAAGATCCCTGTAGCGCCTTTATATCCGATTCCTGTGATCTCTGAGCCTTTTAGTCACGTAATTATAGACTGTGTTGGCCCGCTTCCCAAGACAAAATCCGGTAATAATTACCTCCTCACCATCATGTGTTCTTCCACTCGATATCCTGAGGCGATCCCGTTGCGTAAGATCAGTAGCAAGGCAATAATCAAAGAACTCACGAAATTTGTACCCGAGGGTGATCCAGTCCGACCAAGGCAGTAACTTCCTCTCTAAGGCGTTCCAGGCAGCCATGCGACGGATGGGCGTACGACATCAAGTGTCAAGCGCCTACCACCCAGAGTCGCAGGGCGCGCTGGAGAGATTCCACCAGACGTTGAAAAACATGGTCCGCATTTACTGTCATGAGACGGATGACCAGTGGGATGAAATGGTTCCGCTGTTGTTGTTTGCTGCTAGAGAGTGTGTGCAGGATACTCTGGGGTTTAGCCCATTTGAGCTTGTGTTCGGCCATGAGGTAAGAGGTCCACTAAAGATGTTGAAAGAAAGATGGTTAGATGATAATAGGTCAGATATATTGAACCATGTAATGGACTTTAGATTAAAACTCCACAGAGTATGTGAACTGGCAAGAGCGAACCTCGGTGAGGCCCAGAGACGGATGAAGACGCGGTACGACAGAGATGCTCAGTCACGATCCTTTTCACCTGGAGAAAGAGTACTGGTCTTCCTTCCCGTCCCTGGGCAGTCACTGAAGGCGCGTTATTTTGGACCATGTACCGTGGAGAAAAAGCTAAGTGACCTGAATTATGTAATTCAGACTCCCGGTAAGCGTAAACAGTCACGACTTTGCCATATTAATCAGATTAAGAAATATGTAGAACGCAATAAAACGGCCTATAGAAGAATGTAAGGATGGCAATGCAGTCATGGTGAATGATGTGATGAATGTTATTAATGATGGCGAGAAAGATGAAGATCCCCTTGTTGATGTGCCTCACTCTAAATTAATGAATTCAGATATTCTTAATAATCTAAAAAATAAGTTTTCTCATCTAGATTCTTCGAAACAGCAACAGCTGAATAACTTGCTTTTGGATTTTTCTTGTCTGTTTTCTGATGTTCCGGGTCGGACGAATTTAATGCATCATGATATTGATATTGGTGATAATGGCCCAGTGAAGCAACATCCTTACAGAGTAAATCCAACAAAAGGTAAGCAGATGAGAGATGAGGTCCGGTATATGTTGGAAAAAAAATCATTGAGCCCAGTGTTAGTGCTTGGAGTTCCCCATGCATACTAGTGCCCAAGGCTGATGGTGGAATTCGCTTCTGCACGGATTTTCGGAAGGTAAATACGCTGACGAGGGATGATTCTTATCCTATACCTCGTATTGATGACTGCATTGACCAGGTGGGTAAGGCCAAATATGTAACAAAGATAGACATGTTAAAGGGTACTGGCAAATCCCCATGACAGAGAGGGCAAAAGAAATCTCTGCATTTGTAACGCCAGATGGACTCTTTCAATACTGTGTAATGCCGTTTGGTTTAAAAACAGCTCCCGCAACCTTCCAGCGTTTAATCAATGGTCTAATTTCAGGATTAGATGGATGTAAAGCTTATCTGGATGACATAATAATTTACAGTGACAACTGGGTGGAACATCTGGAGAGGCTGCAGGCACTGTTTGAGAGGCTCTCGGCAGCTAACCTAACGGTAAACCTTGCCAAGAGTGACTTTTGCGCATGTAACTTACCTGGGGATATGAAGTTGGTCAAGGACAGGTCAAGCCTTTGAATAGCAAGATTCATGCAATAGATAAGTACCCAGCGCCCAAGGCCAAGAGAGAGGTGATGAGGTTTCTTGGCATGGCTGGCTACTATAGGAGGTTTGTGATGAATTTTTCTGATATTGTTGCCCCATTACAGATTTATTAAAGAAAGGAGTTAAGTTCATTTGGTCAGATTCATGTGAAAAAGCCTTTAAAACAGTCAAAGCTATGCTGATATCTTCACCCATCCTCATCTCGCCTGACTTTGAGAAGGGTTTCATCCTGTATGTAGACGCTAGTGACACGGGTGCTGGGGCTGTGTTATGTCAGGCTGATGCAGCTGGCGTTGATCATCCGGTGTGTTATTTCTCCAAGAAATTAATAAGCATCAGCGAAATTACTCTACAGTAGAGAAAGAAACTCTTGCTTTGATATTAGCTTTGAGGCACTTTGAAATTTATTTATATCCTACAAAGGAAGCTGTAAAGATTTATACAGACCATAATCCATTAACTTTCATCTCTAAAATGAGCTGTAAGAATCAGAGGATTCTGAGGTGGAGTTTAGAGCTTCAGAAATACAACCTCAGTGTTAACCACATCAGAGGAAAAGAAAATGTACTGGCTGATGCTTTGTCACGTGGGTAAGCAAAGCATATAGATTGCAAAGTTGTAAATTGTAATAGATGTCTGATCCTATATTACAGATTTTCTAATCTATCTTTGTTTTGCACCAGCTAAGTTCCTCTGTCTCCTAAACCAATTATACGTCAGATCAGGTGATGTGCTATTTAATTTAAATAATTGAATAAGAAGTGAATGGGCAGAGTGATATGCTCTACATAATGCATCATATGAAATATATAAACATTTAAATAAAAAGAAAGTAATATTTTTTTTCTTTTAAGGAGGGAGGTATTACATGGCTGCCCATCGACCATCGACCTGTGCATGATCGTCAACTAATTGCATGACCTCTGCATGACCTCACATCGCTTCGCTCCGACTGCGACGGACTGACGGGACTCGGAATACGTGGACGAGACATAAGGGGTTCGGTCGGGTTCGGGTTTCGGTCTAGTCAACTCAGAATAGGATTGTATGGGGGTGAGGGCGAATGAGGGGTAGAACGACCTTGGACGGACTGGTGGAAAGAGGTGACTATGGCTGGTCGGTGGTCGGCGGAGCCGGGTTGTGGTTTACTATAATTTACGTTAATATTTGTAAGTTAACTTTATTTGACACCCTGTATTATGTTATGTTTATTTCTATATG
>NW_020868913.1:343301-346662 GCF_003789085.1 Penaeus vannamei
AAATCCTCAGACCTTAGCTCGAGGAAAGTCCTTCGGGTCTCCGGTCCGGGCCAGAAGGACGCGGAGTGAGGGAGAGAGAGGGCGAAGGCGGTTCCCCAAGACGCTTCCACGCGGTACTCTCGACTCGCAAGGCAGTAGAAGGAGTAGTCTCATTCTGCGCTGAGATTTTGGTCATGGCTCTGCTGGCGAGGCTTTCACTCTCGACTCGCAAGGCCAAGGCTTTCATCTCAAGGAGTAGTCTCATTCTGCGCTGAGATTTTTGTCATGGCTCTGGTGGCGAGCTTTCACTCTCGACTCGTAAGGCAAAGGCTTTCATCTCAAGGAGTAGTCTCATTCTGCGCTGAGATTTTGGTCATGGCTCTGGTGGCGAGGCTTTCACTCTCGACTCGCAAGGCAAAGGCTTTCATCTCAAGGAGTAGTCTCATTCTGCGCTGAGATTTTGGTCATGGCTCTGCTGGCGAGGCGGACGGAGAGAGGGACACCGCGTTCGTGTTTGTTTGTGTGAGGGGTGCAATGTGCTTGCTTCTTAGCGTGTGTTGTGTGTTTGTGATAGTATGTGCGTATGTGTGTGTGTGTGTGTGTGTGTGTGTGTGTGGTGTGTGTTTGTGTTTGTTTTTGTGTGTGTGTATGTGTGTGTGTGTGTACCCGCGCGCGTGAAAAAGAGAGAAGAGAGACAAAGAGAGAAGGGCATGCGAAGTGAGAGAGACGGAGGGAAGAGAGAGAGAGGGGAAGAGCGGGCACGAGGGGACAGCACGAAAAAACCGTGAATTAATGAACTAGATAACATTAATTCAACTAAAGGGGGCAGTAATACAGATAATCACCATGCCTCTGTTCATTCCGAGAACAAAGAACAGCATAACATAAATAAACACCCACAGAGAAAATACCATAAATGATAACAGCAGAAGGGTAACCCGGAAAATTGCACATTAATGATTTAGATATGAATAATGAGGACAAATATACATAGAGACAAATTGGACTCTCAGATGGAGGAAGAGAGAGAGGGAAACTAATATATGATTTGAAAAAATACGACAATATAAATAAAGACAGTGATAATAACAACATTTAAACCATAAACAATAAATATTTTATTCTGAAAGATCGTCTACATTGTCAACAATTTGTAAAACTATTTACAAAATATCATTGCTTACCGATAACAAAAGAAAAATAACAAGAATGGTTCCAGTAAATATGGAAATTTGATAGCATTCCCATTGATAAGGGTAATGGTATTAGTAATGACGAAAATGGTAATGGTAATGTTATTAGCAATAACAATAGGAATTATAACATTATCAATATCAATAATACCACTAATAATAATTATGCAAATTGTAATAAATTAAAAAAATATACGTAAAAATGTAGATAATCTTGAAAATAATGATGATCATTGTGACAATACTAATAACATAGGAAAAAATAACATTATAAATAATACCATAAAAAATATAGCAATGAAATGATAATAGTAATAATGATGATGATTGTAATAATGATAATAATTATCATTATTATTATTATCATTATCATCATTACCATGATAATAATAATAATTATTATTATTATTATTTTGATAATAAAGATAATAATAATAATAACAATAATGATAATAATGATGATAATAATAATGATGATAATAATGATATAATAATAGTTACAATATAACAAGGACAAAAAACAACAACAATAGTAATAATAATGATAATATAATAACAATTATTATTTGTATTGTTATTATCATAATAAAAATAATAATAATAATGATATAACAATAATAATAATAAATATGATAATAATAATATAATAATAATATATAAAATAATAATAATAATAATAATAATAATAATAATATAATAATAATAAATCATAATCATATAATATATAATAATAATAATAATAAATAATAAAAAATGTCATAATAATAATAATAATGATTATGATAATGATAGGGATGATGATAGTAATAAAAATAACAACGGTAATAATAGTTATATGAATAATGATAATAATGATGTTGTGAATACATACACACTGATTTGAAATACTTTTATTAGATATATGAATTCTTAATGGAAAACAGATTCCACACGACAAAATTGATTCTCTCCGACCTGGGAAAGATTGTGGGGGGGGGGGGATATCAGGACAACGGTCGCAGGTAAGTCACTAACTCTACTTGGCAACTCTAATGACATCTGGATATAAACTCATTATCCAGGAGAGTCGGACGAGACCTTGCTTGACTTCAAGTGTTATACCTCTGCGCCATTTGCTTAGCGTTGCAACTGAGTGGCATTGCTATGTTTAATTTTTTTTTTTTTTTTTTTTTTTTTTTTTATAATTTTATTAATTCAATTTAATTTTAATTTTTATTTTTAATTTTATTTTAATTTAATTTAATTTTAATTTTAATTTAATTTAATTTTATTTTTTAATAATTTATTAATCTAATTTAATTTAATTTTAATTTAATTTAATTTAATTTAATTTAATAATTTAATTTAATCTAATTTAATAATTTAAATTTTAATTTTAATTTTAATAATGATAATGATAATTTTAATAATGATAATGATAATCTTAATAATGATAATGATAATTTTAATAATGATAATGATAATAATGGGAGGGTGCTCCCAGCTGAAGGGTGGGATAGGCCGCGGGCACTTGCGATATCCCAGCTCAACTGCTAACGGCTGAGGGTGAACCTATGGCACGGGTTTGCATACAGTTCTGGCTGCTATCTGGACCTGTTGAGGGGCGTGGTCATCCCTTTCTGGGAAGGAAAAGGGAACCGTTGGGACTGTAGTAGCTACCGTGGCATCACATTGCTCAGTATACAGGCAAGGTTTTCGCCCACATTCTTCTGAAACGGATCCACAACCACATACTAAAGCACCAAAGACTGGAGCAATCTGGATTCACTCGTGGCAAGTCGACAATAGACCGTATCCTGCGCTTCGAGTCACTGTAGAGCGCCGTCGTGAGTTCGGCCATGGGCTGTTCGCAGCTTACAATCGACCTCAAGGAGGTGCTTGACTCGGTGCATCGCGAATCGTTATGGGAGATCCTGAGGCTTTGGAGAATTCCATCATGGATTATTGGGTTAACAGCAAGCTTCATTCGTTAACTCAGTAACGAGGCAAGGCTGTGTCCTTGCACCAACTTTTCAAACACTTACAATGGACTCGATAATGGGCAGAGCTACTGTCCTAAGCCGCTGTGTAGCAACACTGGGCAATATCAAGGTCACGACCTTAACTTTGCAGATGATGGTGTTAGTGCCTGTCGAAGTCTCCAGCTGGAATCTCTGGGTAGCGGCTCCTTGATGCAGTTCAGCAATACG
>NW_020868913.1:361562-374063 GCF_003789085.1 Penaeus vannamei
GTGGTCTCCAGTTATAGGTGGTAGCGTGAGGGGAAACAATCCTTAATAGGGGTGTTCCAGTGTGAATACCACTTTCTGACGTTCAGCCTAACCATATGGTAAAATACTTACTAAAATGTAATCTAAGAAAAATACAATAACTAAAATGAACGAATAAACACTATGTAAAAATGCTTCCCCTACAACTTAAAATGAAAACTAAGTAAAAATGAGACCTTAAAACTTTACTGAGTGTTAAAAAAACTAAAATGAATAAAAGCTAAAGATAAAAGGGTCATAAAAATGTCTCATTGTTAAATCATAAATAAAAACGCTCAGAGAAAACACACAATAAAAAGGGGAAACTAAAATAAAACAATACAAGTAAATAAAATTGAGAAAAAACCAACCCAAAACCGAGGTGAGACACACAAGACAATCCTCCAACGCAGCAGTCAGAGCGGGAGAGCGGAGAGGATGAGATGCAGCATCCAAGACCACCTTACAGAATTCCTCCCCCACTCTGGGTCGAAGCGAACAGCGGAGACCTGGAAGATAAAAGCAAGCCTGAGTCCTGACACACACAAAGGAGCGGACATAAGTTTGACAGGTGATCATAAAAGAACAGTAATATTAAATAAAAATCCCATCACCATAAAACAAAAATCAGGAGCATCTAGTAACATCTGGTTGCATCTGGACGGTCTCAACACTCCCAGGACACGACGTGGTGCAGTGGAACCAACAGATGAACAGCAATCTCTACTGCAGTGTGGCACACAGCCAAGGGCGCACTGACAGTAGAGTCCCTACAGCAGGCTAACAGCAGCACTTGAACCAGCGTGGCACACGGCCAAGGCGCACTGAGTCTAAACTCCCTAGCACACAGCTAACAGCCCTGCTTGATCCAGTGTGGCACACAGCCAAGGGCACACTGGAACCAAGCTCCCTAGTGGGTTGAGCTAACGGCAATCCTTGGTCGGCATGGCACAAACCCTGATCGTACCAATCCAAGGTCCCTACAGCACACTGCTAATAGCAATCCTTGAATGGCATGGCACAAAGCCTGGTCGTACCAATTCAAGGTCCCTAGCACACAGGTAACAGCAACCCTTGATCCAGCATAGCACATAGCCTGGGCGTACTGGACCAAGGTCCCTAGCCCATCGAAGTAACAGCAATCCTTGATCCAGCATGGCACATAGCCTGGGCGTACTGGACCAAGGTCCCTAGTGCATCGAAGTAACAGCAATCCTTAATCCAGCATGGCACATAGCCTAGGCGTACTGGACCAAGGTAGCGCATCAAAGTAACAGCAACCCTTGATCCAGCATGGCACATAGCCTGGACGTACTGGACCAAGGTCCCTAGCGCATCGAAGTAACAGCAGTCCCTGATCCAGCATGGCACATAGCCTGGGTGTACTGGACCAAGGTCCCTAGTTGTCTTCATCCCCGTTGATTGTGGCTGGCTCACGGGTTATGAAATCACGCACACAGGTTGTGAGGATGGCCACCCAAGGATCATCAGGTGCAGAAGGCGCCTCTTCCTCTTCCTCTTCATCTGGATCAATATTGTCATCAGGATACGACAACTCTTGTGGTGGGTGATAAGGGCGTAAATGATTAAGGTGAGCCCTCACAACCTTGCCAGAGTCCAGATGTTGCACCTCAAACGACACTGGACCAAATCTTTTAGAGATCCGGGCAGGCCCTAGCCATCTAGGACCCAGGGGACGTGGCACCATCTCCTTATACCAAACAAGGTTCCCTTCTTCTGGAGCAAAGGTCCCTTTGGCTCGCTTGTTGTATGCCCTCTCATTAGTTTCGTGGGAAGCCCTGGAAGCCATCACAGCTGCCCGGCGAGCTGTCTTGAGTCTTTCTTGGAATGCACTGTTATCACCGAAGACTGCATCATTTGTGAGACCTACGGGAAAGTATGCATGTCGACCTGTTAGGAGGTAGAGGGGTTGCTCCCCTGTTGTACGATGAATAGCAGAATTGAGGGCGAGTCGCAGTTCAGGTATATACTTGTGCCAGTCCCTAGGTCGATCTCCTACCACCGATCGTAGAGCTGCCTTAACAACACAGCTGGTGCGTTCCACGAGTCCATTGGCCTGGAGGTGATATCGGATGGTGAAGTGGTGTGAAGCTCATAACATGTCCACTAACTCAGCAAACAGGTTAGAAGTGAACTGCCGGCCATTATCAGTCTGGATGACGCGAGGTGGACCAAAGTATGTTATCCAATGGTCAAGGAAGGCATGATGTACTCTAGAGGCTGTTATATCTCGGAGTGGGATGATCTGGATGAACCGAGAATGTTGGTCTAAGACAGTTAATGCCCATCTCATGGGTACCTGGTACAGGTTGAGAATGTCCAATGACACACATTCCAGTGGATAAAGAGCTAGAGGTGCATCGGCCATTGGAACACGTTGGGCAACCCCTCTTGACTGCTGACACATAAGACAATGTTCAACATACTGGCGAACATCACGTAGCATACTGGGCCAGTAAAACATGTTCCGCAGATTCTCATATGTCCGATGTATACCGGGTTGCATTGCTAGAGGTGGAGTATGAGCTGCTTTCAATGCCGAGTCACGCAATCTTTCCGGAACACACAGCTGGTACACAATCTTATCTGGCAGGTGTAACAGCCGGTACAGGACTCTATCTTTCATCTCGGTCAGAGAGGGAAACTGGAGGCTTTTTCTTAGGTACAGCGCCATCACTTAGATAGGATAAGATATCTTGAAGTGCAGGATCCCGGCGCTGCTCCAGAGCAAGATCTTGTGATGACAGCTCCCCAACATCTATGGCAGCAATTTGTCGCGACAGCAAGTCAGGGACATAGTTGGTGGGCCCCTCTTTATACCTGATCTCGAAGTCGTAATAGGACAGATCATGGGCGTACCTGGTCATCCGTGGTGATTTTGTCCGATGTTTAAAGATGTATACAAGAGGACGATGGTCTGTGTAGATCAAAACTTGCGGCCATATAAATACGAATCAAAGACCCTAACGCTCTCTACAACCGCTAATGCCTCACAGTCAATGGCTGGATAACGAGTTTCAGGGTCGCGTAGTTTCCTACTATAGTATGCAATAGCATGCGGTGCACCGTCGTGATCTCGTTGGATTAAAGCTGCTCCCAAAGCGATACTACTTGCATCTGTGTGTAACTCAAAGAGTTGCGTGAAGTCTGGCTGCTGCAGAACTGGAGCTGATACCAGACGCCTTTTCAGTTCTTCAAATGCTTGTTGCTGGTCTTTCTCCCAGTCGACTTAAACCTCACTCCGACTAACCAAACCACTTCTGCGTCTGCTGACGCCAGTCCTGCCCCAGCTTCCGGTGCCACCTCCCAGGCACCTCCCAGCCACGAGATGCTACAGCCAGAGGTGACTGCCAACAGCATCGCACCTGCCGCAGCCGACATACAAGCAACAGCGGAAGCCAGACCCACACCCAGCAGTCCAAGCATATATGAGGAAGCCCCCATCATACTACAAGGCTTAAAAAAGCTGAGGTGTTGTAATTTTCCTCAATTGTTTTTCACATTATACAATGTCCCCCATATGTTTTCCGTTTTCCAGTATTTGTGATAATGAATTTCTTAGTCTGTTTCCAGAGTCGCCACGACAACATCCTATCTTTTGATGACATTGACAGTATGAATCTTGTAACCTTCCCTGAAAACAATGACGGTATGACTGATAACAATAACCCTGATGTTTTCCTTCAACAGTCCCTGCAGTTTAAAAACCCGTCTTCTAAGTACATATTTCCCGGCTCTAAGGTTGATAAAAGTTTTGCATCTTTCACTGTTTTAGGATATAATATTAACAGCATTCCTAAGCATCTTGATGATCTCGTAAACAGCTGTGTTCTGCCTCTAAAGTTTACTGTTGATGTCATGTGTATGTGTGAAACGAAGCTCACGGAAGAAATTCAAAACCTGTACGACATTAAGACTTATCAGATGTTCACCAATAATACCAGCAGGGGTAGCGGGGGTATAGCAGTATTTGTTCATGAGTCACATAACGCTTGCCCAAGACCAGACCTTACAGTTAATAACCTCATCATGGAGAGCCTTTTCATTGAAATATTTAATAAATCCAGTAACATTATCGTCGGTATGATTTACAAGCGTCCCAAATCAAATAACCAGCTTTTCTTTGACAAGCTCAATGAAATCACTACAGTCTTGGCATCTGAGAACAAACGCTGCTATATTACGGGTGATTTTAACTAACTTGTTAAATTCAGCCATGCCTGCCTCTAGAAACCTGTCAAACCTATTTCACGAAAATATGTTTTATAACTGCATAACGAAGCCCACTCGTGTGACAGACAGTTCTGCAACATTGCTGGATCATATCTGGACAAATGACCTTGCACATAATCTGGATAATACAATAATATACTCTCATATATCTGATCACTTTCCAGTACTTTCTGAATTCAAGTCTAACGTAACAATAGCACAATCTGGCAAAATAGATATTCAGTATAGGGATTTCTCGGAGCAAAATGTCCAGCTGTTCACTCAGCACTTGCAAACTGTGTCTTGGGACTTGGTTTATATTCCTGCCAATCCTAATATCAAGCTTGCCAATTTCTATACTATTCACAACTTCATTCAATGTTTTCTTCCCTTTGTTACATAAATCTCTAAAGCCCAAAGCCCTTGCCAAGCCATACATAACATCAGAAATAAAAACTTTGATTGCCCAAAAGAATAAATTACAAAGAAAATATGCAAAATATCCCCTGACTTATGGAGAAGCCTTCCGCTCAATTAGAAATCAGTTGACCACCACTATCCGTAATGCAAAGTCAACTTACCTAAAAAGCAAGTTACTTCAAGATCCTAGTAACTCACAGACGACCTGGAAGGTGCTTAACACTATCCTAAACCGTAACAAGACCACGTGTGAACAAACCCACTCAATCAATGTTAGTGGTAAAGTTGTGACTGACCCTCATGATATTGCTGAACAATTTAATTTACTTCAGTGATATCGGAACGAATCATGATTTGGATTCCCATAACCACAATGATAATTTCGAAACATTTTTGAGGCATCCAGTAAATGACAGGATGTCCCTCCCCCCAGTCACAGTTCAGGAAGTGCTGGACACAATTAAATCTACAAAAGATACTTCCGCTGGTCACGATGAAATACCCATAAAACTAATAAAAAAGATTGCTCCATACATAGCCCATGTATTAGTTGATATATTTAATGCTTCTTTTCAAACTGGAATATTCCCTGATACATTAAAGATCGCCAAAGTCATACCCATTTTTAAAGCAGGTGATAAAAATTCAATTAATAATTACCGCCCCATTTCCATGTTATCAACATTAGCTAAGCTACTTGAGAAATTGGCATTAAGACGCTTAGAAGAATACTGTAAACGCAATAAAGTAATAACACCTTCCCAGTATGGCTTTGTCGATGGAAAATCCACTCAGTCTGCTCTCGTAGATTTTATTAGTTCAGTATTACGTTCATTTGATAATAAATTGTTCACACTCAGTATATTCTTAGACTTTAGCAAAGCATTTGATACTGTAAACCACAGAATTTTGTAACGGAAATTAGCTCACTATGGTATTAAAGATAACGCCAATAATTGGTTTAATTCTTACTTAACAAATAGAGTACAGTATGTTTCATATAGTAAATGTTCCTCTCCCACTTGTCAAATGTTAAACGGAGTACCACAGGGTTCCATACTTGGTCCATATCTTTTCTTATTGTATATAAATGATTTTGTGAACTGTACCAATCTATTTAATTTTACTTTGTATGCTGATGATGCCACCTTGCACACTGCTGGTCCGAACATTAATTCCCTGATCACCAATGCCAACCACAACCTGCGCCAAATAAGCAACTGGATTCTTAGCAATAAGCTAAACTTAAACACCAATAAAACTCATTTTGTTATATTTCACCGAAATAAAGAGATGCCTCACATCCTACCAGAACTACGATTTGACAGTAAAATTATCAAACGCACATATTGTACTAAATTTCTAGGTGTTAAAGTAGACCAAAGTTTAAGCTGGAGCCAAAATATCCAAGATATCGTCAGCAAAATCAGTAAGCAACGTGGCATCATGTACCATATGAGAAATGTCTTATCCACCGAAGCCTTCAAACAGATATATTATTCGTTTGATATATCCTCATCTTACTTATTGTAATGTTGTATGGAGTGGAGTCCCCAAGAATCGCCTCAAATGTCTGTTTATTGCTCAGAAGAGTCATAAGATGCATTGCTCGCCTGCACAGGTATGGCCACACCAATGCAGCTTTCAGAGAACTAAATATATTAAAATTTTATGAACTGAACGATTACTGTTCTGCCACATACGTTTTTAAATGTCTAAGATGCCCAGATAACACAATGTTTAATTATCGCAATAATAGTCAATATGCTTTAAGAAATGCTTCGCTTCTCCAACTCCCATTTTGTAACTCGTCTCAGTCAAAGACAGTTATAGATTACCGTGGTCCAAAGATCTGGAACACTCTCCCCGAAAATCTGAGGAATAAACCTACCTTTGAGGCGTTCAAAAAGACTCTCAAGCAATACTTTGTGGCCAAATATAACTATAACAATGTAGAGTAAAATACTGTATAAATAATATTCATAACCAAACATATTCCGATACTTGATCCTTAAACTACATTATCTACCATTATTATCTCGTCTTTGTATTTGATTCCATGCTCTGTATAGTTTATTTTACTAACTTGTCTCTGCCGTTGTAATGTATGACTAATGTATTTGTCTATATTGTCTCCTGTATATATTATTCTGGGTACCCATCAATATAACTGATGAACATGACCCAAATTCTCTGTACATACTTTGTTAATCAACAGCCTTTTCAAGAGAGTTTTGCTCTCAAAAGGCTGAGCCACATTTATATAACACTAAATGTACCCACATTATCTGTATAACTATTTATGGCTAAATAAACTGTTTCAATTTCAATTTCCCACTTCCAACTCTGGCCTTTCTTCAAGAGGAGGTGAAGTGGAGCTGCACTGGTTGCATATCCTTCAATATGCTTCCTAAAGAAGCCTGTTGCACCAAAAAATCAACGGACTTCCTTAACAGTTCGTGGTGCAGGTGTTGCTAATATAGCTGCAACTTATCTTGATGAGGTGATACACCTTCGGGAGATATGGTGAAACCTAGAAAGTTGATTGTGGTTGCAGCAAACTTGTACTTTTCTATGTTCAGCTTCAATCCAGCTGCTGCCAGCAGCTGCAGGGTTTCTTCTAGATCTTTCAAGTGCTGTGAGAAGCCCCAGGAGTACACAACCACATCATCCAAGTACGCTACGGTGTGGTGTCCAAGAACAGATGACAAGACAAAATTCAATGTCCTCTGAAAAGTGGTAGGTGCAGTACTGAGGCCAAAGGGTAACCTCCGAAACTGAAAAAGCCTATAGCCATCGCTAAATGCTGTCTTGGGGCGGTCTTCAGGATTAACCTCAACACTCCAATACGCTGCCCTTGCATCCAGAGTGGTGAACGTATCGGATGGGCCTAATTCATCAATAAGCTCATCAATTCTTGGTAGAGGGAACGTATTCGCTGTTGTTACTGCATTCAAGTTCCTGTAATCCACACAGAACCTAAGTGACCCATCTTTCTTCTTCACCAGGACAACAGGGCTCAACCACGGTGAAGTTGAAGATTCAATGACACCATTGTGGAGCATGGCATCACACTGCTTGCGTATTGTTTGACGGGTTGCTTGCGGGAGACGCCACTGGTGGGTACATACAGGTGTTGCTTGCCCTGTATCAATCCTGTGCTGAATGCCTGGGATGTGGTCCACAGCATCCTCGTCTCCATCAAAAAGGGTACTGTAACTACACAGAAGTCTCAGCAACTCCTGGCGTTGATCTTCTCCTAAGTGATCCAGATCAGGCATCTGGTATTCAGTCTCCAAGGGCAATGGGTAATCTGGGATATTAGCTGCTTTGATTGCGGCAAGGGCTTGAGATGGCGGATCATCAGCAACATCAGTGGCAGTGCTGCCATAACCAAAATCCTCTATCCCAAAGGTTCTGTCAAACTGGTCTTCCTCCCACTGGAAATCCTCCTCATCCCTTTGGTCATCACTCAAATCTGGACAAGCAGAGTTGCAGGCATTGTAGTCGGAAGTCTCAGAGGCTGAGGTTTCTGCCATAAAAATAGCCTCGACTGCAGATACCATTCCCAAACATGTCCCTTGTGTTAATCGAATTGGCCTTGTGCTGTTCACTGCCCACACAGGGCATCACCGTCTAGAAACAGTACGGTAGAGGTTGAAGACCGCGACGCGCGTAGATAGAGGAAAATGGACACCGCCATCTTATAGAGCGGGAAAAATAGAAGGGGATAGCGTATAATTTAAGATGCACCGGCCTTATAGTCACCGCTAAATGACGAAAATATAACGCGCGGCCGCCTTTCAAATTCAAAGTCGATGAGCTTGTTTACCTTGCTAGGAAAAACACGACACTGACCCACGAACGCATTTTTGCGTTCGCGAACTAGTCCGTGTATCATTACGCGCTTGTCAAAACGATATTTGGCTAATTATCTGTGTCTGCTGGTACGCATTTATACCTTTAAAGTCTTTTAGTAATGTTATTATACTTCAATTGCATATTTTTATACTTATCTATACCCTCATATCGAATCCTGCGCATCGAGTGTTTCACACTTTCTTGCGCCAGCCACAGGTTGACAGCTCACCAACCCGCTCATTTCGAGATTGAAAGCCGGTGAGAAATGTTGCGTTTCCAGTGTTGTGTTGATTCTGGGTTCTTTTTAAGACCTTTACAGTGGCATCGAAGAATAATTAGACTTCATCCCAGTTTTATATCTGAGCCCATCAAGAGCTCCAAAGGACGAAAAGGGTGATTAAAATCGATGCAATACCAACAGTACAAAGAAACGAAAGTTTCACGTTTCCGGATATAAAGGTATTTGGTTTATCATTTTACGGTGTGAATGCAGCTCTGTCTTGCCGTACATACAGTGGTGGAGAGAATGTGTCCTGGGGGGTGTTGGGGGGCTTGCCCCCATCAACCCTCCCCTCGGGCAGTGCCCGAAGGGCACGCCTAGTCACAGCAATTTATATTGATATATTAGGTTGGTTGGTTTATTGGTCAATACGTTTTTGGGGGTTGGAACGTGTGAATTCCCGTAGATTTTTTGCCAAAATGTGGGTTGGGTTCCCGTAGAGTTTTTATTTATTTCGCGTCAGTCCGTAAACTTTCAAAGATGGCGGTTACATCCGTAGAGTTTCATTGGCCGATTTTAAGCGCTTTTTGTGCTAGTTTTACGCATTTTTTATCGTTATTCTTATTTAAGCTTGTTTTACCCCATAATTTCCCTGATATACTTCATGCCCTCCCCTGCTAACGGGACTATCAAATCAAGATCGTCGATGGAGAAATGGTACTCGATCTCCTGAACGATTCATTCGCAAAAGAAACAACGCCGAAAATCGATGAAATCATAGGATTTCATGCAGAAAAACATCATTTTTTTCGACTTAGTCTCTGCGAGGGTGCGTCGCGGTCTTCAACAATTACCAACAGTACTGGGCACAAACGGTGATATGCACACAGCTGTTACTTGCAGTGTAAACAAAACATCCCCATCATCAGAACAAGACCTTGCCACTACACCCTCCAAGAAACGCCCACTGTGTGGTGGAAGCTCTGTAGTTCCGTAAAGGTGTACAGGAAGAGACGTCGGGTGGTGACAAGCGAGACGGGGAAAAGCGGCTCTCTTCAGCATTCTCTGGAACTTCTGGTGTAGTCACACTCACTACACTCAGCTGCAGGGATTGGGCATCAGTATAATTCACATGAAACTCCTGGCCTTCTAAAGTCAGGCAGGCGCTGTCATCCTGGGACCTTGAGGACAGGCTAAAGGTGGTTCTTCTCAAAAAATCCATCCCTAGCAGTATGTCTCCAGGAAATCTTACATCACACACAGTGACCGTATGGTGCATTTCAAGGTCTGAGTTAATGCAGAAAACAAGGGTTACCTCACTCAGCGTGTTGATTGGTCGACCAGACACGCCTCACAGAATGCTGTAAGTCTTCCTCCAACGTAGGTGGTTATGAGGATCAATCCGCTTGAGAGCTTGGGGTTTAATAATTGTTGCTTCAGATCCTGTATCAATAAAGCAGCGGACTGTAGAACCACTAACATTGAGTTCCGTAACTGGCCGTCCGGTAGGCCCTGTCACTGCCATTCCCTTCTTGAGAGGTAACGTCTCCACGTGAGGTGCTCCTTGGATCGAATCTGCCAGCGATTCCTGGAGCTTGGTCACCCTGGCGCTCACGAAAGGGGCAATCTCTCACCAAATGTCCTGGACCTCTGCAATGGTAACATCGTCGTCGCGGAGACCGTGGGTCTAGGATCTCAGCCCTGGCTCTGCACTCAGATGTACCGCGAGTTCTTACCCGATGATGCTCACACCACCTCTCCCTGACAGGTGATCGATGATAAGGTGGACTGGAACACTCAGTAGCTACCGCATAGCATACAAATCCCGGCCCCATGGAGGGCGATTAGGGTGGTAGGGATTTTCCTCTGCTGAAGTATCACTATGCCTTATGCCATTGCGAGAATTCCAGATGCACTGTGCTGTTTCGGCTATCTGGGTTGGGCTACCATCTTCTTTAACAAAGAGGAAGTCTTGGAGCCATGCGGGGATGCCACTCAGGAAGACCCTCTTCACTAGTTCGGATGGATCACCAATGGCCTCGCGGTGATCCCTGTATCCCTGGTAGATGTGCCCTTCCAACTGCAAAAAGAAGTCCATTGGTGTCTGGCTTGGTGTCATCCAGATATCATATAGAACCTTGTAGAAGTCCGAGGAGGTGTAGGTACCTCGGAACTTACTACGGAGAGCTGCCTTGAATGTGTCCCATTTGTGATTGAGTCAAAGAGAGGGGAATTAATGATTAGTTCGGCTGGACCTCTGAAGTTTGCCCGTGCTGCCTGAATGAACATCTCTGATGTGGCTGGCTTCACGATGTTCTCAATTGTCCAAATCCAACTCTCTATTGCTTGGTTCTTTTTGAGCGGCTGTGAGGCAGAAGTATCCTCCTTGAAGTGGGACAGTTTCCTTCAAAACACATAGGAAAATGGTGTGCCAGACAACTGAGACTAAGGATGTGCTGACTGGGGACGCGGAGGTGAAGACCTAGGCCGGAACTGCTGCAGCAGGGATGTTTGTGGTTCATACATGTGTTGACGTTCAGGATACAGCTGCTGCTCTGGTATTGGAGTGTGGGGCGGCTCCGAGGAAGAGGCTGAGGAGGAGAGCGGCTTCCATTAATGACAGGAGGCTGCTGATGGTGGTCTTGACACCTAGTCATGGTATGTTGTACTGAGGGGGCAAGACGGCGGACCTCTGCTAGCTCCTGGTCCCGCTGCTGAAGTTGACGACAAAGCTCTTGAATCTCGGTCTTGGGCACATTCCATGGGTGCTGGTGCAACACCTGACTCCTGTAGTCGTTGGCGGCCCTCAGTCAGCTCCTGTTCTGTTCCTCTAGCTGGCGCGGAGCTCTGAATTTCCTGTTCTCGGGTACGTACCACAGGCACGGGCGCAGCGTTCATCCACAGTAGTTGAAGGCGGGTCTCCTCCAGCTCCCTGTTGCGTTCCTCCAGCTGGCGACGGAGTTGCTGAACTGGATCCTCCTGGTCTAGTTCTCTCTCCTGTGGCTGATGGAGGTTACTGTCTGCTGGCTGTTCTTGATCTAGAGTGCCTTCCTGCATGCAATGTTCAAGGGCCTCTTCATGGTGCTGTAGTCGGGCATTATTCTGCTCCTTGTACTCTCGTACTTCTGCGACTAGAGAGTTGATCTTTTCCATGATCTGGTCAAACATGGTTACTTCTGTGACCATCATCTGGACAGCCTCGCGTACATCCGGGTTAGAACCATCTGGTATGCGGCATGGTGTTGGGGAGACTTCACGGGATGTCGGCTGGCTGCTCATCCGGATGTTTCGATGCTGCTGGAGTCTCTGGTATCGCTCCTGCCTCTCCCTGCTGTTCGGCATGCCAGGAACGCAGCAACCAAATACTTGAAGCTCTTCACGTACAAATACATACTACTGCTGGCGGCAAACAAAACCAACACACAACTGACAACCTACAGGATCACAAAGATACCAGAGTTCATAAGCATAAACTGCTGCTAAGACGCTGCACAAAGCAAAGACGCTGCACAAGCAAAGACGCTGCAAAGACGCGCACAAAGCAAAGACGCTGCACAAAGCAAAGACGCTGCACAAAGCAAAGACGCTGCACAAAGCAAAGACGCTGCAAAAGCAAAGACACGGCACAAAGCAAAGACACGGCACAAAGCAAAGACACGGCACAAAGCAAAGACACGGCACAAAGCAAAGACACGGCACAAAGCAAAGACACGGCACCACCAAAAGTGAACTGGCTGATAAAAGGTTAA
>NW_020868913.1:392866-402866 GCF_003789085.1 Penaeus vannamei
GTTTGAATCAAACGTCGAACACGAAAACACCGCAACACGAGCAGGAGTTAAGGTGCCATGGACGAACGTGTTTGTTCCTGAAGGAAAAGGTACATTGGAGACCAAGAAAACTTTGTTGCACACAATAACAGAGAAGACCGTTGGGCCTGTCGCAAACCGAAGAGGAAATGTTGAAGATTTCTCAGTCGAAGTGAGAATTAAATAATTCAACATGAAGAAACTGAAGACCAAAATTGGGTAAGGAACTGCAGCAGTCCAGCTTTCAATGAGTGATACAGTAGTTCTTGTTTTGTGCATTCCCATTTTCGTCTAACTATATCGTCGCAATTATCACTAGCAGCTTCATATTTATATGTCCGCATAGGAAATCCCGTCAAATTTGATGTCAGTAACAAAGTCTGCCACTTCTTTGAGCTCCAAAAACTTGGCACTGAGCGAGGTTTGCCTTAGCCTCAGCTGGGGCATGACATCACTCATACCTGTATGGATTCTATGTCGCAAGTCATGTGTGAAGATTATGCATTCTAGTTGGGGGATGGGGACAGTAGCCACATAAAGGGGTTATAAGATAGTATAGCTCCACCAAGCAATTTTGAAAATAGTTATATCTGCATGAATTACATTGGTTAATTTTTCTATTACATCCACATGACAGAACGCAGTGATTTTGTTATCGCTGAATTCCTCTCACCCTGTATACTGTACATATGTTGGTGTTATTTTGTCTAAGGACTCTGACAGTAACAAGCTTGGCCTCGATAGCAGGGGAGGGTATGAAAGGTATTAGGGAAAATGCAGGGTTAAATAATCCAAATAATTTTGGTGGTAGAGGTTGAAGACCGCGACGCGCGTAGATAGAGGAAAATGGACACCGCCATCTTATAGAGTGGGAAAAATAGAAGGGGATAGCGTATAGTTTAAGATGCACCGGCCTTATAGTCACCGCTAAATGACGAAAATATAACGCGCGGCCGCCTTTCAAATTCAAAGTCGATGAGCTTGTTTACCTTGCTAGGAAAGACACGACACTGACCCACGAACGCATTTTTGCGTTCGCGAACTAGTCCGTGTATCATTACGCGCTTGTCAAAACGATATTTGGCTAATTATCTGTGTCTGCTGGTACGCATTTATACCTTTAAAGTCTTTTAGTAATGTTATTATACTTCAATTGCATATTTTTATATTTATCTATACCCTCATATCGAATCCTGCGCATCGAGTGTTTCACACTTTCTTGCGCCAGCCACAGGTTGACAGCTCACCAACCCGCTCATTTCGAGATTGAAAGCCGGTGAGAAATGTTGCGTTTCCAGTGTTGTGTTGATTCTGGGTTCTTTTTTAAGACCTCTACAGTGGCATCGAAGAATAATTCGACTTCAGTAACCATCCCAGTTTTATATCTGAGCCCATCAAGAGCTCCAAAGGACGAAAAAGGATTAAAATCGAAGCAATCCCAATAGTACAAAGAAACGAAAGTTTCACGTTTCCGGATATAAAGGTATTTGGTTTATTATTTTACGGTGTGAATGCAGCTCTGTCTTGCCGTACATACCGTGGTGGAGAGAATGTGTCCTGGGGGGTGTTGGGGGCTTGCCCCCCATCAACCCTCCCCTCGGGCAGTGCCCGAAGGGCACGCCTAGTCACGGCAATTTATATTATATATTAGGTTGGTTTGGTTTATTTCAATACGTTTTTGGGGGTTGGAACGTGTGAATTCCCGTAGATTTTTTTGCCGAAATGTGGGTTGGGTTCCCGTAGAGTTTTTGATTTATTTCGCGTCAGTCCGTAAACTTTCAAAGATGGCGGTTACATCCGTAGAGTTTCATTGGCCGATTTTAAGCGCTTTTTGTGCTAGTTTTATGCATTTTTGATCGTTATTCTTCTTATTTAAGCTTGTTTTACCCCATAATTTCCCTGATATACTTCATGCCCTCCCCTGCTAACGGGACTATCAAATCAAGATCGTCGATGGAGAAATGGTACTCGATCTCCTGAACGATTCATTCGCAAAAGAAACAACGCCGAAAATCGATGAAATCATAGGATTTCATGCAGAAAAACATCATTTTTTTCGACTTAGTCTCTGCGAGGGTGCGTCGCGGTCTTCAACAATTACCAATTTTGGTACAGGTCCCTACCCCCACCAAGGAAACAGAGTCCTCCACGTATTCACAGCAGGATAGAGCGCACTTAAAGTAGATGGAGACCTGACACTATACTATTTAGGCTAGGATTTATAGGGTAATAACCTGATTGATAAAGGTGCTGATGGATGGGAGGATGTTCAACTTGTCCTGAAGAATGTGATGGTTGCAGATATACCTTTATATCTGGAACCATCAAACTTTCATGCGCTTCCTTCTACCATCTGGATTGCCTCGATTTTAATCACTTTTTTTTGGCATTTGGAGCTCTTGGTGGACCCACATATTAAACTGGGATTGTTACTGAAGTCTATTTTATCTTCTTTGTCTCTGTATAGTCTTGAGAATAACCCAGAATGAACACAAAACTGGAAACACAACATTTCTTACCAGCATTCCATCTCGAAATGAGCAGGACGGCCAGGTGTCAACCTGGCAGCAGGCGAAAGGAAGTGTGAAATGCAGAATGCCCACGAATCTAAATAAGGCTATAAATAAATCTTGAAACACGTAAATGAAGTATAAGGACATTAATTAAACACCTGCAGAGCATGAATGTGTAACATTATACACTGATAAGTAGCCAAATATTGTTTTGACATGCACATAGTAATACTTTAACAGCTTAGGTCATCGCATTAAGGAGTTATGCTTTCAGTCTTGTGTTTTTCTTCGCAAGGTAAACAAGCTGATTAACTTAGGATTTGAAAGGCATGCACCCGTTATATTTTCGTCATTTAGTGGTGATTGAAAGGCCTCTGCATCATATACCATATCCTATCCCACTCTATTTCTTCCACTCTATAAGATAGCAGTGTCCATTTTGCTCTATCTACGCGCGTCGGTCTCTGACATCTTTACCATATAAAACTTCATTCATTGTGTCTTTGGATAAGGAACCATTTCCAGTTCTGTCTCTCTAGACTATGAATATTGGAGGTCTGCTGGCAAGAGACTGCCAGTGGTGGGTGATAGTTATTGTATGAACTTGCTTGTTTAAATGCAGTTTGTAAAAAGGTATGTAATAGATGAATAGTGTCTTAGGATTTATGAGTTTTTCTGTGTACTGTTTATCTTGTAATATAAGTTTGTTTGGTATGACTGTTTTACCTGTAATTTTAAGAGCTTAATATTTGTAAGACACTATAACAAATGCTATTATACACCTGTACAGTCTCTGGCAAAGTTTGAAAACCTCCATTATTTATAATTTGGCAAGAATAAGTTTGTAGGCCTCCATCGAGATTTATAGTGATGTAAGGAACCATGACAAGCTCTGTTTTGAAAAAGAGTCTCTGACAAAATTCTCATCCAGGATGCCCAACATGAAATATATATCTTCATCCATATGGCCACCACCACATGCTATTGAGCATCCCCAACAGATTGACAAAATATTTGGGTAGATAGTCTGCATAAGAACCTGCTAGAACTATTTCCATCAGTTCTTAGATTCCACTATCACAAACTTTTGCTATCACTCACAGGTGTGTAACCAGTTAGATTTGGTAACAATGGTTATGTGCAATTTATTTAGTAGTGGATGGGAGACATTTAATGTAATTTCCTTTAGTGACTGGGCATGTTCCATGGAGTATCTTACCGTATGTTGTCCATCATATTCTTCAGTAACACATGTCTACCAATCTGAACTCTGCTTCTGAATTTATTCTTTTGCTGTAAAGTATGGAAAATAGAATAATAATATGATGATAATAAGGTGGGCAGATGTCAGATGACACTAAGCTTTAACCTACAAGTAGGCCACCACCTTCCCCTGTGTACTAGGAATAGGTGAGGTCCTAATCACAAGTGGCACTAGATAGGCTGAAACATCTAAACACCAGGTCAGTATTAACCCACTGAGCCTTTAAACACAGTGAAAAATAATATATTTTAGATTAAACAATCAAGATTAAAACCAATATACATGGAGTGGATGAGATGAAAAGATTTTACAAAGCATCACTGGAGAATGGAAAACCATGCAAGCAAGTGAATAGATGGCGTACATTACTTGACTGAATTGGTGATTATGTAGTAGTCTTGTATTACTCACCTTAGTCAGTAGGTAGGTATGCATATTTCTCACCATAACTAGTACTTAAGGAGACAGGATATCTTGCCTAAGCCCATTTCTTTCTTTGCATAAAAGAATCCAGGTTGTGTCTTTTTCCAATCTTACAAATTGAATTGCTATATTGTATCATTGAAATCAAACTATAGGTCATTTGTATTGAAATTGAACTCTAGGCTTTATATATATAATAAGCTCTTGTCTCCAATCAGCCCGTGTGCTGCAGAAGAGGACAGGGAGACCAGCATTAAAGGCATGCAGGATGGAGATGAGCAGGCGCATGCCAGATTGACCAGGGACAAGAACAAGATCAGCAAAAAGAAGTAAGTAACTTGATACAGTGGGGAAGGAGAGAATCTGCATGGGATGGGCAAAATTTAGAATTCTGGTAAATATGTTAACTTTTTGCTAGACTCAAATCCCCGAACACTAGCTCAGTACTCAGGTGCCTTAGTCTACTGAGGATGTCAGTGCACACTATATATTAACCTTACACTGATAGGGTCTGAATTTTCTGTATATCGCTCATTCTGGCAACTACTGGCATCTGTCTAGCCTTTCCAGCAGGGTATTTATTGTATCCAGCCTCCCTGTCAGCTTGCTTGCTAGAGCGAGTCATGACATGTATAAACGTTTCCGGTCATGAAGGGTAGGATTTCCATGATGTTTATAGCTGTGCCCATCAGTAATAGGCTAACATTAGAGTATAGACTATTTGTTGATAATCACCTTTCTCCTCAATCAGATCGAGTGCTAGAAACAAGAAGCCATATGCTAGACTGCTCAGTGATGTGAGCGAGGTCAGCAAGAAGTAAGTATTTTGGTTTTGTAGAAAGAGAGCAAATATGCATGGGTAGTCTGAAGTTTAGAAATGTAATGTATTTTTTTTGTTATATATAACTCATATTCAAATACCTAACCACCAGCATAGTACTCTCTCAGCCCATTGAGCCTTTGAGCACATGTTGGAAGATAATATATTATAAATTACATGACCATCCTCAAGCTTCAAATAATGATTAATGAAAGGAAATAAAAGAGTTTTTATTATTTGTAAAAAATCACTGGGGAATGAAAAACTGTAAGCAAGTGCATAGGTGATCTGCATCACCTGGCTAACCCATTGCTTATGTACACGGGTATCTTGTGTATTATGCAAGTATTGAAATTGAACTTTTCTTTAACTTTTCTTCCCAATAAGCATGCATGCTGCAGAAGAAGATGAAATCTTCATCTCTAGGCCCAAGGGAGAGGACGAGGACAATAGCGATGAAGAAGGAGATGAAGGAGATGAGAAGGCACATGCCAGACTGCTCAATGACATGAGCAAGATCAGCAAGAAAAAGAAGTAAGTACTTTGATTTATGGAGAAACAGAGAAAAAGGGAGAGCTAATCTGCATAGGCTGGGCTCAAGTATAATAATCTCATGCATGTATACACACACACACACACCACACACACACACCACACACACACACACACACACACACACACACACACACACACACACACACACACACACACACACATACATATACTTACTTACATTCACAGGCAGAATTCACTCACTCAACTACTTATCCACTCACTCACTCACTCACTCACACATACACAAACACATGCACCCCCACACATGCATGCATGCATGCACCCCCCCACACACACACACACACGCATGCATGCATGCATGCACATTCATATGCACATACTCATGCACACATTCACAGATACTTTAGAAACACAGTAATCTTTCCCCTTTGTTTTACAGGCAAGCAGCTAAACGAGAAGTTCGTACAACAATTGGGACGGTAACAGAAGAAATTAAGGCTGAGGATCTCATGAACCGAATTGGATCCTCACTTCTTAGCCAGACAAACAAGAAAATTAAAGCTACACAAAAACCTCTTGAGAAACATGTTGCTCGGAGGGTAAGTTTACATTGAATACGCTTGTATGTTGTACTCCCTGGAAGTTATTGTTCACTGTAAATTATCCTTTAGCAGCCACAATCATATATATCTGCTTGAGACAAGGATACCCTTGACTACCAAACTGAATTTCATTGTAGTTCTTATCTTGATGTTAACCAAAAATTTGAATTGGTAATTTCTGTTTTTAATTTTTCTGTCAATTTTCATATCCAGTATTAATATTTTTTAATCTTGCTTTATAAAGAGGTATTTGATGAAACATGAGTGAAAACTAAAATAAATCAACATTATCTCGTCCTCTACAAGGATATAAATTAAAAAGAAAAAATGTATTTCCTAAATATTTGTAACATTAATACAGGACATCTTTGTATATTATAATAACTTATATAGTCTTAAAAGAAGTAGGATGGATGTGTGTAGAAAATTTTGAAAAATGTATGCTTCACTACTGGAAGAAACAACAGTCAGGATTTCTAGCAGCATTCACAGATGGCAGCATGATTTGCACTATTTCAAATGGTTGTTTTTTTCCAGATATTCTCCTTTTCTTCTTATTATTATTATTTTTATTATTATTAATAGTAGTAGTAGTAGTAGGATTATATGGTAATTCTGTATATGGCAATTAATCCAAGAAATTTGAAATGCATCCTGCAGGGGCTTTATGGCATTCAGGAGTGATTCTGAAATTGCATTTTGTTGTGGAAGGCTTAATTAGGAAATCTGCAATGCTGAATAGGCTTTTGTACATGAAATAGACATTATTACCTTTTTCTTCTTTGCCTCATCTAGGTGAAACGAGCTGCAGGCTTTGAGGATGTGGAGATGGAAGTGAGCAAGTGGGCCAAGGTTGTAGAACTGCGCCGCCAAGCCGACACACTGAGTTTCCCACTCATGAAGAAAAACACTGGGCTTAGCACAGTGGACAAGGTTGAGCCGCCAAAGTTGAAGACAGACTTAGAGCATGAGGTTTATTCCCTCCTTGAGGGTGCAAAGTTGGTCAAGAAGGAGGTCAGTTGAATGCTAGCCTATTAAAGAAATATATAATTTAGTACAAAGCAAAGTCAAATTAGATACGGATGAATGCTGTTTATAGTATTCTAAATGAGGAAAGAATTTTTGAAATTCTGGAATAAACATGGCTTTTCTGTAGCAGTGATGAATATTATGAATGAAAAAAAAAATATATATGTATTTTTTCACAGCTAGTTCAGTTTTATTTTCACTATCATTAGAATGTGAAGGCCTTTTTTTGTACATTCTTAGAAAATCCATCCTCTGCCCTCCCACAGGAAACAGCAAGGGAGAAAGCCATAAAACATGCCATGTCCCTTGAGGAGGTGAAGGAGAGAATGCGTGCACTGTGGCGTGAAAAAGAAATGAAACACCGCTATGAAGAAAAGGCTCGTAGACAGAACCAGAGCAAGAGCAAGAAGTGAGTATGCATTATTTATTTTTTTATGCCAAGGAACTACTCTCTTTCAGACACTGGGCCTTGGCTTGCATCCCAATTCTGCCGTCAAAAGTAGCCAGAGAAGGAAGATTTTCTAAAACAAATTCCCATGAGACCAGACTGCATGGGAAGGGCTGTGAGTGGCCTCCATTTTATGCATCTGGGAGGACAAGCATTGCTCACTGAATCCTAGAAACTCTTTGTAAATATGTTGATAGAGCTAAAGGCTGAACCATTCATATTTTGCCCAAGCCAATTCAACCCATTTTTTAATATCATTTGATTACTTTTATCAAAAATGAATTTTATCAGATAAGTAGTTTTTATATATGTCAAACCTCCCCCAATGCCCTCTTTCAGCTTAACTTCTAAAAAGTATGTTCCCCATATTTTTATCCTTTCTTTCTTCTCTTCTGTAATCTTTACAGTAGCTATGCAAGTGTTTCCTGGTAACTACAGCAAGTCAGAGAAAACATTTGTGGATGCTACACTTTTTTTTCCCTTATTGTTCATGTTGACTTTTAGTTCTGTGAATATTCTTCTGACAAAGATTATTGGATTGATAGCAATCCTTTATGCTGGTACTGAAAGTGCTGTAAAGTGTGGTGGGGACATGTCTAACATCTTTCCTAAGAAATCAAGAGTTAGGTTGGACGATGTTCTTGTACCAATGCTGATCAACCCTTGCATAGCCTGTATAATGATATATCTATCCAAAGGTAATGTGAAACAACACTGAACAGTATGAAGGTCACTGACCTTGACTTTGCTGATAGTGTTGCTATCCAGGAGAGCCTTCTGGCAGTTCTTGATAAGATCAATCTTATAGATCAAATGGTCTCTTAGACCAAGTCCAAGATCCTTTATTCTGGGAACTTTCTAAGAGAACATGTCCAGTTGGTATATGTTTGCAGCAAGGACATTGAGGTCATGTAAAGCTTTACATATCTAATTTGTGTAGTCAATGATTTCCCACTGACCAGGGAGTCAGTAGATGGATTAGCCCAGCAGCAGGTGACATGAACCTGCCCAACAAGAGTTTTTGATGCTGGTACTAGAAGCTATGTTTCCTCAAGGCCCCAATACCGCCATTCTTGCTTTATGAAAGGGAAACTCTATCCTACACCATGAAGACCCATTTTGATGCTTTTAACCACAGGTCCATATGCCAGATCATGGTGATCCAGTTGGCAGGACCACACTGTAAGTCAAAACTTAAATCATGAGACTGGTGTAGGACCCATTACAGGCTATTTGGACACATCACTCAACTCCCTGAGGAAGATTTTGCACACCAGGGAGTCTCATTTAAGACAACCTGTGTGGATTATGCAGATTGATCAGATCTATTGTGATAAGAGGTGAGCTGTTTATCTACCTGGCAGCTTACCATGAGGGACTTTTGTGAATGGAAATGAAGTCTGGAGGCCCCCTTGGATGCTTTTGGTCACTTCCCACTTATATTGTCTCAAAAAATAGCAATAGGAGAAATTTTTGACTGCAGAATTTTTAGATACTGTAAACTTTGTGAATTGTTTTATTAATAATCCACTTAACAATAAAGTTTCTTGCTAGTGCTGAGGCAGTAGCACTTCTAGCCATTATATGCTCCTGCAATCCCCAGACACCACCGAATTCTCCGTCGTGAGAAGTTGAGGAAGCAGAAGACAGAGCTACAGGAGCTGCACAAGAAGAACCCTGATGCAGCTCTGGAGAAACTGCAGGAGATGGAGTTGCTGCGCATCCAGGAGAGAATGAGTCAACGCCATAGGTCCTCCAAGTGGGCCAAGTTCCAAGGGCTACGAGCAACCAGAGACAAGGAGGTAGACTAGCTAAAGCCTTTTAAAATGTTTGTTGTATATTTGATTTAATGCAATACACTAAAGTCTAAACAAGCCTTCTAAACTCACGATGAATATGGTAGACCATTTTAAAGGACTGTGGTAATAATTGTTATACAACACAATTGACAGGCCATGGCAGCACTACAGGAGAATGCTAGGATGCACCGAGAACTAAAGATGAAAATTAACAAGAAGGAGGCCAGTGACAGTGAATATGATAGTGGATCTGAGCAGCAAAAGGTTTGTGTCACAATTTGTGAGAAAACAGTGTATCACCCAAACATTTGTTTTGATTGATATTAAGTTAATACGAAATAATTATTATAACAAAAGTTTTTCAATTGTTATTTTGTAATATGAAATGTGTCACTCTTACTGTGGTATTAATATCATATCTGCTTAAAGGAGGAGGCCATTGCTGCAGGAACGTATGACCCAATGAATCCTTGGACATCCAGCCTAGCCAAGAGGTCACAGGCCTCACAGGACATGCTGAGCATGGAGGAGGGGGATACAAGCTTTACTAAGTTCAAGAAATTTTGGG
>NW_020868913.1:420344-434322 GCF_003789085.1 Penaeus vannamei
CACTCACCAACATTAAGTGAACATCATTCCCAAAAGGAGGAAACGTGAAAACATCACAACTTTCCAGTTAGTGCTTTTTTCGTTATATTCACTCATTAATATTAGCTTGCAAATACGTGCATATTGCTCATCCAAAAAGAGGAATCAGCATGTAATTTTGCAACTAGTACCTTTTTTTGTGAATACTTATCATTAACTGAATAGAAACTAAATTGTTCTCCCAAAAAGAGGAATAAAGAAGACAACACAAAACCGTGTATCTAAAAGCCCATTGTTTCCGCACGATCGCTGGCTTCGTGTTGCTATGGTCTTTCTACTGTATGCTTCTATCACAATGGTGTTGGTATGGCGACTAATAACTGTCAATTTCGGCAGTTCTGGACGGCTAAATTGCTTCCCGTATTGCTTGAAGTGCGTGTATTTGGATAAAGATGTGTAGTATAGCTTTTTTGGGGGGCATTCCACCCTAACTGGTCTTTTGGGCGTCTCGAAACAGCGAAATTACTGTCGTTTGATGTATGCGAACTAGTGAGTTTAAATAAGCCAGTCTACCCTGAAATATGTATCTTCGTTGTCATTACTTATTCGTTGTTGCAATTCTGTTATTTCTTGAAGACTGCATTGAGCTTATTTTTTTTATCACATCAGAGTCTTTCAAATATGCTATCTAAACAATCAACATTTTTGGTGTAAAACGAAGTACTGTCTTAGCGCAGAGCCTGTTGTCCTAATATTTCCCGAGAGAAAAAAGAACAGAGAAAAAAGGATCTGTTCCATTTAACAGCACAACCAACAAGGTTTTTCTATTATGATATCATGTCACTTTGTCGGGAAATCTGATATAAAACGAGATTAACTTTATCCCTTTATCTGTAGATCAAACTACTACGCATTGTGCTTTAGCGTGCCACACGTTGCGCGCCCATAGAAACCGACAGTACACAGAGATGTGTGGCTTCTAACATCTGTGTATGGTACAGGTGTGACCCCGCAATTGTGTCTCAGCATACCGATGTTGTGCGAAGCCCATGAGGTCCACATTTACCTTAAACTTACGTGAATAACAGATATCATGAGGTCCACATTTACCTTAAAATGTGGAATTACGTGAATAACAGATCCCAAAAATGTATCTATGGTTGGCTCCATTCACTAACATTATCCATACTTACGTAAATGTTTATCCTATATCCACTTACCGGCACTATTAACAAGGAGAGAAGCGTACATTGCGAAGGCAAAACTAGGAATAGGGTCAATGAAAACACAGCAAAACTATACATCTAGTTTAATGTTTCATCTAGCACACTGTCCACTTTTAAGGCTACACACACGGACAGACGGTAGGTAAAGTTACTTGTGGCGAGACTAGCTCCATTTATAAAGTGGATATTAATATTCATTTTTGTGGTTTAAATATAATACGGGACTTAATAGATTAATAGATTACAGAGGATAATTTTTTTATTATTATTATTATTAATTATTAATCATGATTATCATTATTACCTTTGAAGAATTTACATGTGTTTTTTTCATCGTTTTATGACAGATTTAATCCACTTAAAATGAGCCAAACTCTAGGTTGAATTAGACAGACAGACTCCCATTATTTTCATACATACTGATTCGTAACAGAAACAACATGGCGTGGATTCTAAGTAGGTTTTAAATTTGTGATTTACAGAAAATGAGAAAATGAAAAAAAATAACATAGGAAATCAGAGAACAAAGGTCAGTTTTTTTATCATACATAAAATAGAAATAATTATCATTTCATTTTTTTCTTTCTTTTTTTGTAATCTGCTTTTGTTTATTTGTCTCTCCTCAATCTCGTTTAACAGTTTATACAAAACAACAGCTTTATTTTTTTCACTTTTTTACAAATATTACATGCGTTAGTAAGATTGAGGAAGTTTGGCAGATTAATTCTATATAAACATGTATGCATAAATACATACATACATTATATATATATATATATATATATATATATATATATATATATATATATATATATATATAATATATATATAAGGGGAATCAACTTCCAGAATAGGCCTAGTCCTCGTGAGCTATAAAAAGCGAGAGAGGTGGATACAGAGAGAGAAACTGAGTGAGAGAAAGAGAGACGGGGAGAGAGACAGGAGAGAGGGAGGGAGGGAGAGAGGGAGGGAGGAGGGAGGGGAGGGAGGGAGGAGGGAGGGAGAGAGAGAGAGAGAGAGAGAGAGAGAGAGAGAGAGAGAGAGAGAGAGAGAGAGAGAGAGAGAGAGAGAGAGAGAGAGAGAGAGAGAGAGAGAGAGAGAGCCAGGGCAGATAAAAATATATAAATTTTCAGAAAAAAAAAATAAAACGAGAGAACAATTAAGAAGAAAAGAGGGGAAAAAAGACCAATTTTTTTTGAAAAGAGACGAACTCGAACTCCTTCCTCCCTCAGTCAGAGGAGAAGAAAGAAAGAAAAAGGAAAAAAGGAAGAACAAGCCACCTACCCACGCATGTCCGCTCCCCCACCCCTTAGCCGCGCCGACGCCCCAGGCTGCCCTCCAAGCGTGGTCCTCGGGTCAAAGGTCAAGTCAGGTCGAAGTCCTTTTGTATCACAATCCTTTCCAACATCTATCACGAACAAGGCATGATGGCGACCCCGTTCCCTCCCGAGGCCATCGACATCCTCGGAGAAAAGTCTATCCATCCTTCAGAAGGGAAAGTCGAGAGGGAGAGGCTGGAGTGGTGGAGGGAAGGAGGGAGTGGCGACCCTTCCCTGAGCCGTCACAGGTCACCCTTCACCGTTCAGGGTCACCATCAGTTCGGCCAGTCTCGCCGCTCCCTCTCTCCCCGCACACGAGCCTGTTCCTTCGGTCACTCGCTGTTCACCGTCGAGAGAATCTTTTCCGCAAGCAAGTTGTTTGGGCTTTTCAGAATCTCGTCCCAGAACGTGAACAGCTGCATCTCACTACAGTCACCATCATCATCTTTATCCTGCTACAGGGTAACAGTTGAGGGGCGCGAGCTAGGCCCGCCCCCCTCTTCCTACTCCTGGGGAGCTCCTTACACTGACGTCACTCATCTCAGTGAAGTGTTTTCTTCCGTATAAAATATAATCTTTTTTCGTCAATTTATTTTAATTTTTTCTACTAAAATTAGATTTGTTTATTTATACTGACGAATTCGAAGCCTAAGGCTGCTAGTCAAAGTCAGTCGATGTTTATTTTTGTTTGTTTTTTTTTGTGTATTTTTTTCATCAAGTTAAAGTACGTGTCAAATCTTTATCAGTATTGTGACATATACGCATTTCAATTGTCTTGAATCAAAATACAGATATATTCCTTAACAATTTAGAATATGATTTCGACAGCTTTGCTTCGTGGTGGTAACTGAAACAGCTACTTTTGTGATATAGAACCAAATTCGACTTCAACCAGCAATCCGACTGTCTCACCGTCCAAATTCCGGGTTTTATATAAAAAACTATTAATATTACATTAAATTTTGCCTTATCTTATCATTTTTCATGACTTCACCAAATGTCATGTTTTAAACAAGTATGACGTGCTTACTAACAGACATACATCGATTTACTCTACTTTAAGCCAGTGACAATAGCCTATTTTGAACATTAGGTGCTATTTCCAAACCAAAAAAAGATTCCCTTTTAACGGCACCGGTTTCAAAGCGATCTCTCCTTCCCGCCAAATGAATCCAACCAAAATATTCCTGCCTTTGAATGCTTCCCTTCGAGGGTTTAGTCAGAGGCCGAAGACGCTCTGGAGAGCAGTATGTTCGTACACACTAATTTACATCCCGTCTTCTGGGATCGGAAACCTCCGCCTCACGCGACCTGTACGTCTTCCTGCGTCATGTCGTCAGTCCGTCAGCGAGCGTCAGCGCCTGGAGGCAGGGCCGAGACGTCAGCACGGCCTCGCGATATATTTACATGGTCACACCATTCTTGCTTCAAGCTAGGGCGGCCCGGCCCGGTGGAGGGGGGCCGGCGCGCCGCTGCTTAACGACCGGTTACACCAGACAGTCACCTGGCAGGCCTTTCTGCCGTCCAACGCTTCGTCCAACGCCTTCGGAGTACACTGAGTGGCAGCGCTGGCCAGGGAGAGCGTCTCATCTGTACGACAGTGTACGTGCGGGATGCCACCTGTCGAGGGCGACTGTTCTCGCCCTCCGTGCAGTGACGTCACCTTGACCGCCCATATCCACGCTGCTTAGGATAAATGAGTACTCCTCCATGCAGTGAGCAGACACACGGCAGTCTACACTGACTGCATATACTGACGGTAACATTGAACACACATATGTTGTAGTCACCCTCAACATTGGGCACATAAATATTAAAATAAATCTGGAAAAAAACATGATGCAAGCCTTCGGAACTTAAAAATGTGAGGTAGATCAGATATAGTACTATTGTTTGTACTGAAAAATGACTATTGTATACTTGTTAAAATGTGAGCTGTAGCTTGGCGTCTGTAGCGCGCCGGACTCGAGGCGACCCGATCACAGCGCCGCCGCCCCACGCTCGCCTCCCACAGCCACTGCAAAGCCAGCGTCAGACTCACAGAACAACAATTATATTACAGACTGGCCTTTGACAGCGCAGAGGGAGCGAGTGGTGAGGCGGGGGGAGGGTGACAAGCAAGGTCAAGAAGAGAATTGGTGAGGGAGACTGTGATCGGGTCACCGGGCCATGCCCGTTACAGGTCAAGTATTATGTTAACATACCACGTTTCAGGTCAGAGCACGGGGAGCGCATAGTACATACATCGTTTGGCTAAATATGAGGAACATGTGGAAATTAATGTTATATATAATATATATTATGTGATAACACTAGCTTGAGGACCACACACACCCTGGCTGCGCCACAACGGGCTGGCTGTATCACAATGTATTTGAAGGTTAATAGACTCTCTACGTTGTACTCGCTACTGATGTTAGGAACGGGATGCTTACTGACCGACAGAGGTAGAGTGGGACTCGAGGTAGATCTCAAGGAGGCGGGAGGAGTAGAGGGAACTGGAGGGGAGGTAAAAGAAGAAAGAAGACTGCAAGTTTCTCCGCCATTGTTGAAGAAAATGGGATAGGATGCGAAGTATATAAATAATGTAAGCGGGAGTTGGGGGGTAGTTGGGGTGACGTAATAAAGGTGATGACGTAATAAAGATGACGTAACAAAGGCGGAGAAGAGAGGAAAGCTTAAAAAAAAATCTGGTCCGAAATTTTTTCTTCGAGGTAACAAAACATGGCTGTTAACCTCAATTTTTTTTAAAAATTAATCCTTTCCTCTGTTTTTCTTCTTTAAGAAATGAAACTAGAAAAAAGTGGAGAAGAAAGAGAATGGGGAATAAAAGATAGGAGACAAAGAAAAACGAAAAGAAAGAAAAGAAAAACTTCAGCCGAGAAATTCGTGTGGTCCTCTTGACTAAGGGTCCTTTGCAGTAGTAATTAATGTTATGTAAAAGTCACGTCTAGAACTAAGTTTATACATCAACTTATAATTGAACACACACATATTGCAACAAACTTACACAAAAATAAGAAACATTCACAAAAAAGGTTCACGTTTGTATCTGCAATCCTGAGGTAAGTAATAACAACGGTACGACAGTTATATAACGATATATATATATATTCCTATCTATATATATATACTGAAGGAGCGTATTGGAAATCTAACTAATTGGCGAAGCAACGACGATCATCCAGAGGGAGGAGAACCGGGAGGTGATGCAAATGATGATAATAGTGATAAGGATAAATTGCAATAACTATAGAGGTGATGTTGATAATGATGATAATGATAATAAAAAGATAATTATAGTACTGAAAATAATGATAATAGAAACAATAATGATAATAGTAATAATGACAAGAGTAAAAAAAATCAAAATGATAATAATAATAACAAATTACAAAATAAAACCAACTGCAAAAAAGAAAAAAAAACTCATAAAAAAAACAAAAAAACACTCGATCCTTTAAAAAAATAATAATAAGCTTAAATGAATTTGACAAAATAAAGAAATATTCAAATAAATAAATAAAATAAAAGCCAGATCAAAATTATGAAGGGCCGTCGACCTCCCTCTCCTCTCCTCTCCCTCTCCCCCTCTGGATGCCGCCTCTCGAGAACCTCCGCCTGAAGAAGAGTCGAACCGGCGTCTTCGGCTTGACCCCCCCCTGAGACTTTCCTTTTGAGTCGGACTTGACTTTGCTTCGAGACTCTGCAGATGGAGTTCGGTCATTTTGATTCCTTAGGTGGGCGTTTGATGTATTTCGAAATTTTGAAATACGTTTTAGTTTTTTTTTATTGCGGATTTTGTATTGATTTATCTATTTATTCCTAGAGTTCTACTTCTATTTCTCTTCTTCCTTTTCTAATTCTATCTTTCTACTACTACTACTACTATTTTGGGGGAAATTGAATCTTTTAGAATAAATTTGTTTGTTTCTAATATTCTCGTTCTTCGGACGATGAAATCAACATAAAAATGGCATCAAAATGAACGAACTGCATTTTTTTACCCTTTCATTCTTTTTTCAATTCGCGTCGTCTCCATGGTAACAGCCTCACCCTACCCCCTACCCTCCCCTTCCCTTCCCCTACCCTCACCCCCTCTCCATCACACCCACACCCGTACATACACTCAGCAGAAGGAGGTGAGGGTGAGTGGAAGGAGAGGGGGGGAGGAGGGCTGAGGAGGGGGAAAGGGGGGGGGGAAGAGGGGAAAAGAGGGGGGGGAAACAGAGCCTATACATTTCCGAAATCCTGGTGGAGGGGGGAGGGGGTCCTTCCGCCGGGCACGAAGGCCTCCCGAGCTCGTTGGAATGTGATTGCAAGAGAAAATGAAAACAGACAGACAAACACTGCAGAATGAGCTGTATTTATACGAGGCAGTGAGATTGCTAAAGGGAAAAAAATCGATTGAAATGTTATATTTAGGTAGACTCTTGAGTTGGGGGCGGTGGGGGGGGTAATGATGATATAGATAACGATGATGTTAATAATAATGGTGATGATTATGGAGGTAATGGTAATAACATAATAATGATGATAAGGAGAAGATAACTAAGAAAATCAAATAAAACTGACGCACCTTATTTGGTCATGAACATTGTCCGTCCTGAGATTGTATTGCTGAATGAAAAGAAAAAAAAATCAAAAGAAGAATAGGATGCGAAGGAGGAGGAGACAAAGAAGAAGAAGGAAGATGAAAAGAAAAAGAAGAATAGGATGCGAAGGAGGAGGAGAAAAAAGGGAGAAGGAGAAGAAGGAAAGGAGGAAAAGGAAAAAGAAGAAGAGGAGAAAAGAAGAAGAGGAGGAGGAGGAAAAGAAGAAGAGGAGGAGGAGAGGAGGAAAACCTCTATTAAGAAATCAGGAATAAAAGACAATAAAAAAAGAAATGCGTGTTTATGTGCGTTGTGAAGTGAAGGACATATTGACTTGTCAACGATATATATATCTTTTCCAAAATCGAAAAAAAATCTAGGGGTGAGCGGGGGGGAGGGAGGGGCGAGAGGGGCGGGGTTTTTGAGGGGGGGAGGGGGTAAAAACGTATGTAGAGCACCCTTATCACCGAAATCGTTGGATGGGTCCGTCACATGCATCCTCTCCTTTGAGCAACGTCAAACTACTACACGAAGAAAAATAGATATATTTATATATATTTCATGTATATCAACTAGGAATTGCAATGCTGAATCTGTTTCTTCTCGAAAGAAAAAAAAAGAAGAAGAAAATGTTTCGTTAAATCTCTGTTTTTTTCTTTCTATATTATTATTATTATTATTATTATTTTTATTCGTTCTAAAAGACATCGAAATCTCTTTGTTTGCATTCCTTGTTTCTTTTCTTTTATTGAACTACGTCATTTTTACTCGATTTTACGAACTACGTTGAAAGAAGGAGCAAAGGGGGGAGGGGGAGGGGAGAAGGGGGGTATGGGTACACGTCTTTGTTTCCTGAGCTCGTTATAGTTTTTTTCTTTTATTATTATTTCTTCTATTTTCTTCTCTACAAATCCCTGAAGAAACTTGATACGCTGACAGTGAGGCGAAACGAAACACCGTATGGATGTCCGTTTCTTAAATTCTTCGATTGTTTCCCAACTCTTTCTTTTTTTTCTTTTTCTTTTTTTATTTCTAGATTGCTTTGGCTTCAAAAGGACGACTGCGGGGCATCTAACTCGGCAACACTAAATAAATATCCCGCAGCTTTTACACTCTAAGTACTGATTTATCCGTAAGCATTGAAGTCATACATTATTTAGGCCTAGTTGACTAAGGAACATGTCAGCAATTCCAGATTTCGAGTCTAGAAAATATAGTTTCTGTGGTTTTGTACGTTTGACCTGGAAGATACTCCAACAGAGTCATGGGGTTCTAAAATCTGCTATATCTTGAGGGTGTAGGAAGTGTCCTCCAAGACGAGGGAACTTCGTGTGAGCTAGCAAAGGTGCAATAACAACTAGAAGGATACAAAACATGAGGTAGATAAGACCGGGTGCTTGACCCAACGTGGATACCTGAGTAACTTGTTCTTATAATTGATGCAGGGTTTTCTCTTTTCTCTTTTTTTAGACATATATATATATAGTATTTCGTCCCCTGCAATACCAAGGGCAGGGAGGTGAGCCCATGAACACACATTCAAAACAACATTGCTATACGAAAACTAAAAAAAGGAAAAAAAAATGCTGAACTTGCCTTGCCTTCGCAGAGGAAGTTGAACGGCGCATTTGCAAAAGAGGAACATTGATAACCGGGCCCCTCCCTGCCCTCTTGGCTTCCCTGACACTTCAGGGCTGAGGTCCTTGTGAGGGACCCCTGCTTCCCCGGCTCTGACCGCCCGTGCTTTGTTGGAGGGATAATGATGGCAGCTATAAAAATAATACTGTACATCTACAAACATCTTGTGCATGCTTGCTTTGTTGAGCATAAGGCACCCACACCAGAAATCATTCACTAGATTATGAACAGAAGAAACATACCTTCCCTTTCTTGGGTTCGTGATTAATCTTCTATAAAATATAACCATTTCAAATAAAACCTACAGTTAACAAGGTCCATAATACGACTCCACGCTTACACTATGGTATTGGGGTTATGATATTAGCACACTTGAAGCTACGAGAACACCGGCCATGGACCATACATAACACAGTTTAGCGTGCTTCACAAGCACAGCTAAAGACCCAAGCGCGAGTCCACAGTGTGACTATCACTAGCGTCGCCTACAGCATACCAACAACACTGGAGGCTGGCGAGCACCCGGGCGGTCCTTCGTCGTCGGTCTGGTGCTCGACCAGCTGTACACATGGATACCATCGGGGCCTCGGGGGCCGTCTGTACACAGAGCACCAAGTATCACCCAGACTCTTCGCCGCGTTGCGTCACTCCGACTCTCGCCGCGGGCTCCCCCGAGCCCGCCCCTCCTGCCGGGGGCGGCGGGCGTCGTCTGGCCGCGGGGCGTCGGCGAGGACGGCGGAGAGCCCCTGCGTCGCCGGCGCCGTCGTGGGCAGCGGCAGCCGGGGCAGGAGTCTGACGTGATCGGGGACGGACGGCCACTACTCCGGGTAGGGAGGGTAGAGGGCGCGGCGCAGCTGGGCCGGAAGCGCCTCCGGGCGGGAGAAGTCCACGTTCTGGTGCTCGCGCGCGATGTGGCAGCGAACCGTGAACCAGCGGGTGAACCCGCGGTGGCAGATCGGGCACGGGATCCGCACGCCCTTGTGGAAACACCGGATGTGGGTCCGCAGGTTGTTCTGGTGGCGGTATGAGCGGGGGCAGTAAGGGCACTTCACCAACTCTGCCGGAAGGAAGAGGGAATCGTTAGGCCTACCTTTCTTCCCTTCGCGTCGCGAAAAAAGTGAAGAAGCAAATGCATATGCAAACAAAATCCAGAAGAGAAAGGCAAAACTCAACTGTACGAAAGTGAAAGCAAACTCTACATAAAACCAAATAAAAGGCAGAAAGCAATAAAGAAAACAGTAGCAACTCAACGTTGGTCTCCTCTACGTACACTACACTACACTACAAGGGACGCGCCTCGTGCTACGGGCTGGAAGAGGCGGGGGCGTCTGCCTTCCTATTGTTTGGAATGTTAAGTCTGTGCACGGTCCGCAGGTGCAAGTTTCTGCTGAAGTTGTGTTTGAAGGTGGAGCCGCAGAGGGCGCAGGTGAACACTCGCCGCCGCTGCGCGTGGTCGGTGCGGACGTGGCGGGCCAGCGAGCTCTGCACCGAGTACGACGCCCCGCACAACCCGCACACGTGCCGCCCGCGGGCGTGCTCGGACCAGTGGCTTCGTAGTTCCGCCAGGGACGCGTGGCCCCGCCCACAGGTGGAGCACACCCACCCTCCAGGGGGCGCAGGGGGTTCCTCTCCCCCCTCTAACAGGGGGGACGGCGCCCCCCCTCTTGAATCCCCCTCGCCCCACACCACACACTCTGCAAGAAACAACACCACCAGTAAGCAGCCACCCGAGGCTTTAGTGCGTCAAGATGCCGCCCACGCCCAGCGCCGCCGCCCCTGCCATGCGGGGCCGGGGGGCGGGGGCGGGGCACAGGTTAGACTGGTTCTCCGAGTACCTTGACCTGAGGCTCACAGGTCGCTCTTACTGTGGTGTTCTTTCTCGCCTTTTCATGCAACATGCAGCGCCATGCACCGGACAAGCCCAAAAGCAAGTGCTCTAAGCAGGCAGAGGAGGAGTTCAAGCAATGCTCAGATGATGCGGTCTAGTCGCTAGTGTTCTTTTTTGCAAACTTAAAATATGTGCATAAAATCACAACAAATCAGAGCTACACATTCAGAAAAAAATCTACAGATCTTTGAATAAAAGCTACAAAAGTAAATTATATCACAATACTGTACAAAATCAAAGTTTAATCATGCATTCTACTCAACACTAATTTCACTCACTACTCCTTTACTAACAATTACATTTATCTTAAAAAAAGGAAAAAATTACCAAAAAATGAAAGAACAAAAAGGAAAAATCTAAGATAATTCTAGAGAAATAAGTGCGGAGCAAAGCAGAGGCACAGAGAAAGAAACAGAACAAAACAAAACCTTTAAAAAATACTACAAAAACACTCAAGCACAGGGGGGAAGAAAGGGAGGGGAGACCAAAGCAAGGAAGAGAGAATCAAGAGGAAATAACTCTTTTTCTTCTCTCTCTCCCTCCCTTCCTCTTCTTATCCCCCCTCAAGGAAAAATGCAAGAATAAAAAAAAAAAAAAGAGAGAGAGAGAGAGAGAGAGAGAAAGGAGGGGGACATCGCAGACATCGTCCCCTCCCTTCTTCAGGCACGTCGAAGAGCCCCTCGCCGCCCACGCCTACCTGTTGACGTGTTGCCTGACGAGGACGTGGACAGGTTCCTCTGACGGGAGCCGGTGGTGGTGATTTCCGAAGCGGTGGTGTCGCGGCCCGTGGTGGTGGTCGTCGTGGTGGTGTTGGTGGTGTTGTCGTCGTCTTCGTCTACGACATCGCCTTCGGGGGTCAGGAGCTCGGTCTTGCTGATCACGGAGTCTGGAGGAGGGGGGAGGAGGTGGTGATGATGCTCAGGTGATGGTGGTGGTGATAGGCATAAGGAGGTACACAAAAGAAATATCCGCTATTCTGTGGTGTTATATAGTTAGTTAAAAGGATAAATACGTTAATTCAGATTAAATTTATATGGTAGATATGTTGAAGGAATAAAAGGAAGTCGAAGGCGAAAGGGCGCTCACCTCCCGAGGGCGAGTGGTCGTCCTTGTCCTTCGGGCTGAAGGATTTCTCGTCCTCCTGCCGCCGATCCGGGTCCTTCGTGCCGTTGTGACTGTCGTTCTGCATGTTCTTCTCCCCTTCCCTCTCCCTCTCTTTCTCCCTTTCCCTCTCCCTTTCGCGGTCTAATAATCGTTGGGTCTCCCTCTCCCTTTCCCTCTCCAGTTCTCTGTCTCTTTCTTTTTCTCTCTCGCGCTCTCTTTCTCTCTCCCGTTCTCTCTCTTTCTCCCGCTCTCTCTCCCTCTCCCGTTCTCTCTCCCTTTCTCTTTCCCGTTCCCGCTCCATGTCGAGGTCGGAGGCGCCCCGCGGAGGCCACACGGGCGGCGGGCGGTCCTTGTCGTCGTGGGCGTCGTAGTGGGACGTGGGCGCCAGTTTGTGGGCGTTTCTCTCCATCATCTTTTTGGAATCATGAAGGAGCGGCAGAGAGAAGGGCAGGCCGAAGGGGGGGACGCTGAGGAAGACGGAAGCCACTTGGGTTAGGAGCCGTTGGGGCTTAGATGCAGGTGCGTCTAAATGAAGCATAGTTATTGGAACACTTGATATTTCATCCTTAAAGCTATCTACCTGATTCATATCATCATATCCCTATAAAACCTAATCATTACATCACAGGCTAGTCCGTCCGCGAACGGCATTGCGCAGAGGATACTCACCCGAGCTGCTGCACCATCTTGGGGTCTGGCACCGGCGACTGCGGCGACGTGCGTGGCGGCAGGAGGCTGGAGCCCGCAGTGGGGTCGTACTGTGGGTGCGGGGACCGAGGTCTCACCAGGCCGCTGGGGAAGAAGGGCGGCGCCGGGAGGGGCGGGCCGGGGCTCTTGGACGTCGGGCGGGACATGAGCGAGGACGTGTAGAGGAGGGAGCGCGCCGGCGTGAGCGAGGCGGCGGTGGGCAGGGGCGGCGCCGGGGGGGACGCCGGCCGCCGCGAGTAGCCGCTGGGGACCATGCTGAAGTGGGGCAGGTCGCGCAGGTCGCGGAGGTCGGGCCGGAGGGCGTCCCTCGAGTTGGTCCCTCTGTGGTCGCGGACGTCGGGTCCTCCAGGCGGGAGGCCGGAGTCCCCGGGCGACTGCTTGGGCCTCTTGGCCGGGGGCGGCGTCGAGGCCGAGCCGCCGTTGTCCCGGAGGCGCTCCTTCCCGCCGCCGTCGTCCTCCTCCTTGCTCGCCACGTCCGCCAGCCCCTTGATCTGCGGCGACGGAGCCACGGTTACAACGACAGCAACAACGTCATCATCATCATAAATAAATACGATGATAACAATGATAATAACAGTGCATTAAACAATAGACATAACAACTATTAGATGCGACAAGGGGTACTATCCTAACTTGAAAGTTCTTCTTGGTTGATATATTAGAGATGCTACTAATGCATTTGATACTTCTATTTCTGTTAAACTTCCTATTTTGTAGCCTGACAGCTGTAACTACAACCCCGATGCAGTCAACCACTTCCAGTACATTAACTACTCTCCGCTGCTACCACAATTACAATTCCTAATTTCTTCTACTGCAATTTGTACTACTACAACAGCAATTTCTACAACTGCTACTCCTTCTTTGCCAGCTACGGCCACTTTTCCTCCCTCCATCACAAATACAACCATTTTTCCCTTTTCCACTACAACTACTCCCTCTAAAACTACAACTAATAGTTCTAAATAACTACAACCACTATTAACACGTCTCCTTTAATCACCACAACTACAACCCTTTCTACAACCCCTTTTCCTTTGTCGCCCTCGTCTTCAACCCCTCCTACAACCCCTTTCCCCAGACCCTAACCTTCAGCGCCCTCACCCTTACCTTCAGCCTCTCTCCTACAACCCTTTCCTCTTACCTTCAGCGTCTCCTACAACCCCTCCTACAACCCCTTTCCCCTCACCCTTACCTTCAGCGTCTCCTACAACCCCTCCTACAACCCCTTTCCCCTCACCCTTACCTTCAGCGTCTCGGCCGTCTTGAGCAGCGACGACAGCTGATCCTGCTCGATGTTGACCTCGCCTCGGTACATGTAGTCGACCAGCGCCCTGAGGTCAGCGTATCTCGTGCCGTCCATGATGATGACCGGCTGCTGACCCTCTGGCGACGCCTGCAGGATGCGCTCGAAGTGGGCCGAGGATGCCAGGAGCACCAGTTTGTGGACCCTGAGGACCTGGCCTGAGGGAGCGAGGGAGGGAGGGGTTATTCGGGGCGGTCTCCTGGGGGGGTTGGGGGGTT
>NW_020868913.1:441922-454422 GCF_003789085.1 Penaeus vannamei
ACTCCTTCAAGTTCTATACATTTTAGTTTAAAGATTTTATCAGCAATATCTGGAAAAAATATTGCCTTACCAAGAAGTAAACATATACTGCATTGTAGGTTGATATTTTCAGGCAGATGAACTAAAACAAAATTCAAATCTCTCACCATTTTATTTTGTGTATCATAAGAAAATACAGCCTTTTGTTCTCAAATTCAATCTTATAACCAGTAAAATCAATAAAATACCCAGATGAAAAGCCTTAAAATTTTGTTTTTGAACACACTACAGATGAATGACACATAGTTTTCAAGACATATTGTTTAATAACATTAAAGATCTGAAAATACAAAAAAGGTATAATGACTGATGCATTTCTCAAGTTTTTTGTATGAACACTTAAATTTCAAAAATATATAAAGTCTGTATTGGTAAAAGTTAATTCAATTCAGACATTGCAAAAAAATAAAAATAAATAATGTTATAGCCAATCAGAAAGAGAAAATGTAACAGATATCATAAAATTTGTTACCTTCAATATAACACAGTTCAAAATCCCATCACATCATGTTCACTCACAACCCCCACTTCATTCACAATAATAGCACTTCTGTCAACTGCAATGGGGTAGATTTTCCACACTGTCTAGGCCAAGAAGCAGAAGTTAGCCTCTGCCTGTTGGCATTTATGCACACACTGTGTCCCTTCTTGCTATCCAACCCTAAGATGGAAAAGTAGCTATCAGCTGTATCATCACCTGATGTCACCTTAAGAGTTAGTAGTAATATCAATTACTCAAAAAAATCATAATTCGGCCTTCCAATCATTTTGCGGCATTCTGTAAGTCATGTTGTCCATCTGAATCACCTCGATACCCGCCCCATAATAACTAATCACATAATGTGAGCCATCGGCCGGGCCCACTGTCTGCGTAGCAATTAAGATGATGTCAATAAGCTGACCCAGGAAGAGGAAGCCTAGGGTGCAGAATTTCGCCAATCCAACTGCGTAATAGCCGAGGTAGATCCGATCCACCCCAAACATGCCCAGGAACACTGAGAGAAGTAGGGCTGTTTCGTATGAGTATCCATTTGTGTATCTGGAAGATGAGGTATTACATGTGAGTTGCTGTTTATTTGCCAAGGAAATATAATAAAACTTTAAGAGATACAATTATTCATAGTGTAAATGTTATCTAAAAAGAAAAACAAATTAGTAAAAGAACATGGAAAAATGCAACTTTCATACATTCATGATATCGATGCAGCCAGTGCATTATTCCATCTTTCATTTAACCTCTTGTAAGCAAGTACATGTACTATCCACTGAAGTTTTTTTTATGAATTTTGTTACACATAGATAGCTCCACAAGTCCTAAGCCTCCAAGGAGTCAATTAATAGCTCAATGCAATCTTGTTTCATTTCAAAATTAATGCTATTAACATTAACATTTTTCATTATCATTACCATTATCATTAATATTATGTTATTAAAAAACAAATAGCAATAAAGAAAAGGTAAAGGGTATACAGGAGAGATGAGTGAACTAGTAATCGACTCCTTGCTGACCAACTGCTTTTGGAGCCATCTACGTGTAAACACAATTAATAAACTAAAATCACAGTGAATATGGCATGTATATAATGCCATCCCTGTGCAAAGGGACAAATGAATAAAACAATCTACACAATGATTAATTTAACAATTCCCTACAAATACAGACTCTTCTAAATTAAAAACAAATTTAGCATTTCGAGTCTATATTCCTTTAAATATTGATCATCATTTATACTGAATTACTAAATGATATATCATACCAGTTCAGTCAAATTGTCATTGATCCACAAAGTGGCTTGGCAATATATAAATAAAAAAATGATAAGTACAGATTTCAGAAAAGTGTCTATTATGCTAGCTGACTGTACTCACTTGCATGGGATTTCTCGCTCAAAAGTCCCATTGTTTGTCTCTGTGCATATGATCCCTGGGGCAGCCTGACACACAACCTTTGCCCGGCCTTTTTCATTGCATCCTCGTGGTTGCTGGGTCTCGGGCGCTATATTGAGGTCTAGACACAGGTACTGTCCCAGTAGCAGGGAGGAACAATTTGTGGTGTAGTCCCCCAGAGCTCCAGTAATGAGGATCGCAGCTACGATCAACCACAGAACATTTTGTGCCATTCCTCCCTGCATGATCGGGATTTTTGGGAAGCCAAAGCTTATCAATCGTTTCATGGTGAAGTGATGTGCTGATGATGATCGTATGCAGTCACCATTCTCAGTCTGCTTGCCATGGGTTGCATTGTTCTGCAGTAAATCAACACTGTAAAGATTTAATAAAGTTTGAAGTATATTATTATCTCTTCTACTATCATTATTATCATTATCATCATTATCTTCTTATATCATTATTTCTTTCATTTATCACTTATCATATATTTGTTATGCCTACATCTATACCCCTGTAGTATTGTCCACATTTCTATAGATACTTAAACTTCCTGTTGCATTTATTTTATATCTATTCACTGATGGATTATTTTCTTATAAAAATTTGTATATGTGTGCAAGGAGTGGGGGGTGTACCTGCTACCCATAATTTTGGGAACTTACCACTTATTTCTTACATGTTAATAAGTATTCTTTATCTTTTTGTAAAGCTTTTTTGACTACAATTAATCTACATTCCTGGCTCTCTTCTCTTTTCTTATCTTCCTTGTTTTTATTTCTTTTTCTTCATCTATCTCTTCCTTTGTTCTTTTGTCTTGATATATGAAGTCATCTATTTTAGTGTTCCTTAAGAAGATATCTGTCTCAGCATGTAATACTTTCTTATTGGTGATTAATCTGTACCTGTAATCAGGAGATATGTTGTTCGATTAAGAATTTATATTCCTATTAGTGCAACAAAAAAAATTATTGCATGTGAATGGAATCTTGGGCAATGAAACAGCAGGTGATCTACTTTTTTTTCTTGAACTTACAATACATGCAAGAAAGGTTTTTTGATCTTTATCTAAGTGCTGCTTTAACCTGGGGTGTTTTCATGCTTATTACAAAAACATTTAATTTACTATCATTGGATGCCACTGGCAATGATGAGTAATAAGGCTTCCAGACAAAAAATTGGGTTCATCTATTTGTTCCATTAAGTATTCCCTGATCTTTTTGTTATATAATTGCACTGGTTATTTAGTAACGTAATTCTACATGAACTTCTGATGATGTTGTTATTTTTAATTTCCCTGTTGTGATTTAATGATGATGTTTAGTATTTTACTTTACAAGTATTTTTGTTGTAATCAGCCCAAGGAAATACTTGTTTGCACTTCATTTGTATTTTTGAGTGTTTTTCATTTGTGTCTATTGAGTGTTTGACTTTTGCACCTGTTTTATGATTGTGTTGCTGTTTTTTCTAAGATATGTATTGTTATGCTTATTGTTACTATCATTCATAATTCAGTGCTCTTATTTTTAAATTGAATTCATCTGCCACTTTTTTAACTTTGTCTCTATGTTATTTCTAGTTCTGTTGTTTTGTTTTATGTCTACAGTCTTTTGGTACATTGTGAATTATCATCACAACAAAAACAGTATGTTGCTAACAATAATACTATTGCCTATACTTGCTACACATCTCTATAATTTTGCAAGTTAACACTTCCAAAGTCCTAGCCATATCTTACACCATAGATGAAAAGTGTCTTATTTAATGTCAAGGTAACCATTCCATATCTTTTTTTTACTCAATTTACTCAATGTTATCCACTTTCCGGTTATTTTATGGGAGCCATATTTTTGTCATTGTTTTTGCCTTTGTTAATTTTGTTCTGTTAATTATTCTATCATTGTCTACATTATCCAGATTTAATTCTTTTGTGGCTTGGAAAAAGTAAATTGTTAATTATACTGGATTCTTGTTGTTTACAATTCAAAGTGTCCTAAAGTGTTTAAAGTGTCAGTCACCTATATGTTGTATTTTAGTAGTTTAATTTTTGATATATCATTTACCTCAAATTCCATTGCTTTACTCTATCCTAAATACTTTTTCCTTTCTTTGTACTTTTACAGGATTTTAGGCTCTCCATGTTCTAGAATTCTCCCTGTGTCCTCTATGATGTATATTTGGAATACTGATTCATTGACTTCTTCTGTTCGTTCTATTAAATTGTTGAAAAGCTAAGTTACATAATTCTCCATTTAATCAAACAAATATGTCTCGATTTACTTGCTTTTATTTCGATGTGGCGTTTCTCGCAGACCTGCTGAAATGTCAGCTGCTACTTCCGTCCGGTTTCTTTAATTCTTCCGATTGTTCTTGTGATTAAGCTACGTCCCTTTGTTCTCTTCGTTTTCGGGACTATTTCAGGATCACTTCATTCTTGTTTCACTTTTACATGTAGGGAGGAAATTTCGTTTGTTCCTCCTTTTAGTAAACACTATCGACTTTTTCCAATGACGTCACGTTTGGGCGCTTAAGTTACTAGACTGTAAATAACTGTTGGCAGAGAATCATTAATCCCCTTTGTAAATTAACTATTAAAATGGAACGTGGTGTTTTAGAAATGTAAATGGTACCTCGTTGGGTTTAGATATAACTGAGAGACATTGCATGAATTATATGATTTACTGTTTGTATGATGAATGTGATACTGTAGGAGTTGATACAGTAAAAGTTGAAGCGTATAATTTTTTTTTCAGAAAATTGAAAATAAATTCTGTTTAAATTAGAGTACAAGGCTATCAGTAATAGGAGGAATATTATAATCATAGCAGTAATAATTTGGTAATAAGAACAAAATGAAAAATCATTTAGATAATGACAATAATCACAATAATAAAAAATACTGATGATAATAATAATGATGGCGATGATAAAACAATGAGATTAAGAAAGAATTGTGAAATGAAAAATGGGCAAAAAGATTCAAGAATGTCATGCAAATTTACCCTTTAATACTTAGTATTCAAATTCTTACTATTACTGAATCCCAAACTTTATATTGAAAAATATAAACATCTTTCCCATATTCACGTTGACATGTAGAAAAGGTATGAATGGGAATGAACAGCTTCACAAGAGTTGTATTTGACCGGTTTCGAATATACCTTCGTCGGAAATAAATACATCAGTGAAACTACTGATGTTAATAGATATCAGACGTGAGCCGATGAATCACTTGAAGACCGTGACCTCATGCTCATTAAACGCATAGTTGCAGCCGCGATCTTCTACAATTTGAAGCTGCCCGACGTGTGTTGACATTCTCCTCCGTCGCGATGTATAATTTCTTTTTGCTGTTTGCTTATTTTGGTTTACTTCTGCCTCCTTTCAGTCTGGTATCTGTTCTGATTCATGAACCACCATGGCGTTTGGAAGTCCTGTAGTGACGGACTTCAGACCGATGTTCACTGATCCTGGTGTTGAAACCACGTCTCATTTCACCAAAGTATGCCTTATCGCATCTGCTGCAGGGTATTCGATATACAGTAGCTGGGGTTGTTCTGGGATTGTTTTCAGGCTCTCTGTCACGTATTTATGCCTTATGTATTTTCACGTAGGATGTACTGGCAATTTTCTGTACTTCAGAAGTACCTGCAGATCGCCTGGGAAATTTTTAGATATCGGTAATTTTACATTCGCGTTTTTATTTGCGTTTAGCTTTTTGTGTGTGTGTGTGTGTGTGTGTGTGTGTGTGTGTGTGTGTGTGTGTGTGTGTGTGTGTGTGTGTGTGTGTGTGTGTGTGTGTGTGTGTGTGTGTGTGTGTGTGTGTGTGTGTGTGTGTGTGTCTTTCAGTACAATATAACATAAGGGAACATACAGGCTATACTTTTTTCATTATCTTTTTTTAATAGGGAATTTCTGTGGTATGAACAAATATTCACTTTGAAAAAAACATAAAATATTTTGTCATAAATAAATATTTAAATGAGGGAAGATCAAACACTGTGTAGTATTACATTCCAATCCATTTTGTGATATACTGATGACCAAAGACAACATAAAGACAATATTTTAAGAAAATGAGCCAGTCTAGTTCTGTTAATTCTAAATATACTTTCATACACTTTTAACCATTTCTTTTTCTGATTACTAAATATTATGCATTGTCTATCTGTATACTAAATACTTGCTTATCAATAACACATTATATTAATTATTAGTATAGTTATTCCTTTGAATCTCAACTTTTCTTCATCATAATGTTCACATCGGTAAACCAAGAAGAAACCTTTACAAATATAGACTGCAAAGCCATGAACAGTTAACTATAATATACTTTACCCTTAAAAACATACCTTATGAGGGTATGCATGCCCGTAGGTGTTCTCCAAGCAATTGCATTTATCAAATGTTTTGTTAGTTTAAACTTTTATCTATAATATCTATGTGTTCATGTTAGTGCACTACAGTAATTAGATGAAGCACACAAACTTAAGTATATCGATGTTTACGTTATAGCTGAAGGCTTAAACTAATAAAACATTTAAAAAGACAATTAGTCTGAGAATAGTCTTTGGACACATGCCTTCATATGGTCAGATACAGATTTGCCAGATTAGAGCACTAAATCCTCAATTCTATTTACTTTAATTCAGTCTGCATAAAACATAGCTACAATTTTGGAATCTTAAAAATCAAAATCTATACACGAGAAAAACATCACAACCATTCCCAGGTGTCTTGTGGAAATATTGGTACAATTTGCTTTTTATCTTCTACATCTTCAAGCATTTCTAAATATAGGATGCACATCATTTAACAGTTAACACCAATTTACACAGACAATATAAAATGAAATTGCAGGAAAATCATATACTGTTAAATGGGAAGAAATGTGACATAGATATAGTAATCATTACAAGCTACATGAAAGAGAAAAAAAATGTAATACAAGGAGAAAGGAAAGAGCAGAAAATGAAGGTAAAATTAACAAATCTCCGGAAATTTTAACTTCTCCTTTATTTAGCTCAAAATACATCATCTGGTATTAGAATAAAACATTTCAGGAATAATCTTTAAAATCCTACAAAAGGCTTTGGAAAATTGGACTTTCAGATGACTAGGCAAATGATGTCCAGAAAACAATATCAACAAGAACAAGAATAATAAGTATAAGAACAAGAACCCAGCAACAAGTGAATGAGAAGATGAAGGAATAATCACATTTATTATTTATGATAACTTGTACTTATTACAGGTTTGAGAAAATTGACAGAGCCTTTGTTGCACTGGTTTTCATGTGCTCATGTCAAACACTTGTAAATGCTACTATATTTTTTCTTCTTTCACATATCCATCAACTTTTTTGTAATATCTCTGATGCTCTTCCTCAGATGACAGATCCTCACTATCTGATTTACTGCAATGTCTGTGAGTGCTTTTGGATTTTTTCTTCTTGTGTTTTCTCTTGCTTTTTTTCTTTTTCATTTTCCGCTTCTTCTTGTGGTCTGTCAAAGTGCTCTCTCGTTCATATGAGCTGCCCCTCTTCTCTGATTCTGAGCTTGACAGCTCTCCATCCTCTGTATGCTTTTCAACTTTAATTCTTTTTTTAAATTCCCTCTCATTCCTTTCTCCATACCTACCTTCCATCTTGTTTGAATAATGTTCCCTCTCTGTCTCATATTTCCTCTCTTTTCCTTCTGGACAGTAGTATTCAGAGTGGTATTTCTGTCTTTCTCTTTCCTTTCTATCCTTGTAATAATCTTTTTCAAATTCACTTATATATCTTTTATCCCTTTCTTTTACTTTCTCTCTTCCACTTTCTTCCCATGATCTTTCTTCTCTACTTCTTCCTCTGTGCACACCTTCCTTTTCTCTTTTATAGTCTCCCTCCCTCTCTCTCCTCCTGTCTAGCTGTTTGTCATCTCTTGCCTCATCAAAACTGCTTCCCCATCTGCTACTATTTTTTCTATATTCCCTCACTTCATAATCACACCTCTCACGGTTATCTGCCCTCCTATAAGCTATTTCTTCTTCTCTACCCTCTCCTCTGTTCCTCTTCCTTGACTCATTGCTATCACCTCTGTCTACTCTTCTATTATATCTACTGTCACTCTCCTGCTCTCTTCGCCTATCATGCTTGTCTCTCTCATCACCACGATCATAAGACCTTCTAAATGGGCTGCTGTCATCTCTGGAAGAACTAGCACTCTCTTTCCTGCTGTGGGTGACGCAGTCCTTTTGGTCACTAGGATGCTCTCCCTCCTTGCCAATTTCATCTCGGAGTTCAGAAGTTTGATGAGGAGCATCGGTTTCTAATTCTGTAGCTCCTATATACACCATCATGTTGTGTATTATTTCTCTAGCCACCTGAGAGAGAAATAAAAGCCATGTTAAAGTTCCAAATAGTAAGGAATAATTACTGGAGACCTAAAACTAACATGAAGTAACAAACATACTTCAGTAATCATATAGGAACATTCATGGTAATAGTTATACATCTGGCACAGGTTAGCTAAATACTTTTTCCTTTACAATAAAAGTTTACAATAAGCATTACAACACTGTTGCAAAAGTGCAAAATCAAGAAAAAATATAGGATTATGCATTTTCTGTAGCATCTATGCCATTAAAAAGTCAGGTGTATTACTTTCATTCATATAATATACCTGTTATTTCAAGAACAAAATATCTATACAGAATATATGAATGATGAAAGGGACTGGACATCAATATACAAACAAACAACTAAAAAATATATAGAAAAATTTTAAGTAGAACCTACTTCTGTATGACTTTTGTTTTTTGTCGAGACCTTCGTTCTATATGCCTGCCGTCGCCTCTTGAAGTCCCTCATTGCCTTTGCCAACTCAAGGCCAGACAGTTCCTTTGGCTGCTCCTCCTTCTTGAATACATTCTCCTGCATTAAGAATCATTTTAAGAATTTGTTGACTGGTGTTCCAATAGTGTCTGTGTGTGTGTCTGTGTGTGTGTGTGTCTGTGTGTGTGTGTCTGTGAGTGTGTGTGTCTGTGTGTGTGTGTCTGTATGTGTGTGTGTGTTGTGTGCTGTGAGTGTGTGTGTCTGTGTGTCTGTGAGTGTGTGTGTCTGTGTGTCTGTCTGTGTGTCTGTGTGTGTGTCTGTCTGTTTGTGTGTGTCTGTCTGTTTGTGTGTTATCTGTCATCTGTCATCATGTCTGTCTGTGCATCTATCTGTCTGTGTGTCTATCTGTCTGTGTGTCTATCTGTCTGTGTGTCTAACTGTCTGTGTGTCTAACTGTCTGTGTGTCTAACTGTCTGTGTGTCTATCTGTGTGTGTATCTGTGTGTGGCTATCTGTCTGTTCGTCTATCTGTATGTGTCTATCTGTGTGTGTGTCTAACTGTCTGTGTGTGTGTGTGTGTATGTGTGTGTGTGTGTGTGTGTGTGTGTGTGTGTGTGTGTGTGTGTGTGTGTGTGTGTGTGTGTGTGTGTGTGTGTGTGTGTGTGTGTGTGTGTGTGTGTGTGTCTGTCTGTCTGTCTGTCTGTCTGTCTGTCTGTCTGTCTGTCTGTCTGTCTGTCTGTCTGTCTGTCTGTCTGTCTGTCTGTCTGTCTGTCTGTCTGTCTGTCTGTCTGTCTGTCTGTCTAAATATACATACATACAAAAATCATAACAATACAATATCCTAACAATGTGACACTACACCAATAAAACAAAACCCTACAATATATAGCAAGATTGTTATATGTAAAATACAGACCATCATGGAGAGCTCTGGTGGAGGGGCCACTCCAGCAGCATTCTGCAATGTGTATTCGTACAATGCCACCCGCTCTTGCCTTGAGAAATTGGCAATCAATTCTCCAGCTGCTAGTGGAGGTTGCCTTTGATCAGGTGCATCTGGTATAAACATAATTATATTTTAGAATAAAGTATGAACAGGTATAGACACAGGAGTATTACTATTTTTTTGGTTTTGAGAGGGGAGGAGCTGTCAAGGTTTTTGCTCATCATTTGTATGCAGCATTTGATGGGTGTTGTCATGTGTTTACATTCTGCTGTGCCTTAATTTATGGTTTGAGAATGTTCTAGAATGTTCATTTCATCTTAAAAACGCCTTTTCAAAATCAAAAACTCTTCTGCAATATTGCTCATAAATGTCACATTACTATTGTATTCTTTCAGATAATCATGGGACTTGTCAAGCTGACAAAAACAAATGCATAATTCACTGAGCAAGATCACAAGCACATTCTTGTCAAACAACTTTTGGATTTTCTTGCTGTCCACTGTATCTTAAGATTTTGCATTACAAGACTTGGAACTTTAAGGATTTAAGGAAACCTCCTCCCCATAGTTACAACTCTATGTTAACGATATAATTGCTTGGAAATTATCTATGCCAGACTAGCCAGTGAATGTAAAGTGCTTGTACCTAAACCAGAATGTGTATACTGCACTATGTGTGAGACATGACACAAACCAAGAAATATATCAACATAAACTTCGTTAAGACACATACTACATGAATAAATAAACAAAAACTATACCTTTTAACCTAGTTCTGGTCTATGAAAAAAAATCCAACAGTTTACCTTCATGTAACCTCTATGTACACATACAAGAATGTTAAACTTTGAGTAAAAAACAGTATCTTTACACAATCATAATTATAAAAAATGCAAAAAAAAAAAAAAAAAAATCCCATCCACAACGAGTATACACAGGTAGTGATCTACACTGAAAGCAATATTCATAATTAAGTAGTCATGGGTTTAGTAAAAGCAACTCCATAAAAGGATACAAAGAAATTCCACATACTGTTCATATAGCTGAAAAGAAAGTGGGGGAATGATCAGTCATTTTGCTGGTAAAAATGCATTCTAAAAATAACATGTGCTTTATGATATGCTTGAATTTTCTCTTTTTTTATACAAATCTATAAATGTAATTCCATATACAATATCCTACCTGGTCTCCTGTATGCTGCCAACACATTTCTTTGTACATCAGCATCTGGAAATTCAATCATTATGTTAAGATCATACATCAGAGCCAAATAACCTAAGTCATCCAAAAAATAACACTATAACTCCTATCAGGGAATCTTGAAACAGTACAGAATTCTAAAATTTGTAATAAATGAAGAAACAGAAACAGAAACTCAAATTACCGATGGTAATAGCAGACACTCCTTTTACTGGTATTGCGGGCAACAGAGGCTCTTCGTTGAATTCGTTACTCTTTTCTGGGCTTCTAGTCTTCTCAGAATTCTGTAAATTGAGCAACATAAATTCTTTTGAGATATAATGTAAAATGTGTGTGTGTGGGGAGGGGTGGAACAGTAGCTCCCAATTCCACGGGAACGACCTAAATGAGGGTCGCCAGGGTTTTTCTGAGGGTCACCAGAGGGACTTGAAAAAATAATAAAAGAATCTATAGCTGCTCCCATTTAGATTTTGAGCAATGTAGCTGATTTAATTCAGTAGGACAGCATAAAGATTTTCCTGGACAGAGATACAGTTTCTCCTTAGTACAAGTAGGTCTTCTTCCATTGTAGTCACTGGTTATTCCCAAGGTATATTGCTTGGTTCTTACACTAGCCATTTTTTAAATGTAATTCATAGCAGTAATTTTATGAACCACTGAAACCTATCAGCAAAGCATAAAAATTTCAGAGATGACAAATTCAAATTCACTTTTAAACAAAAAATATCCCAGAAAAGTGGCAGATAAAGTAACATCAAAATTTAGGCAGAAAAGAGGAAACAGAACATCAGGGATAACAACCTAATTAACTTGAGGTTACATGACCCTTCCAACCAATCAGTTGGGAAAACATCACTCACTTCCTTTTCCCAATTGCCAATAGTATCATCTCCCTCTCCCATCAAAGTTATCTTCTTTTTTTTTTTATTCCTTTATAATCTCATTTTGCTTCCATGTTCTTAGGTTCAATTTATATAAAGACAATAATGAAAAAGACAATGACTGCCCAAATCTAATCATTGATTCCTCATTTTCTGGGGGTGTTTCAAGTCACACATCATTTCTGCTGTAGCTTTCTATCCAAGCAACTTCAAGCAATGATCACCTAACTTCAATCACTGTTTCCCTGCGTCAAATGTATGTTGCTTACTTCAACTGGTAAAAGGCAGCGCATAATCCCCAAATAGCAGACTATTACAGGCAACTACATTTCCAAAGATATATGATCATATAGAGTGTTTATCAAGGAAATTGCACTGAAATATCAAAATAATTTACTAGATTAAAATATTGCAAAAAGGATCTCTACATCATTACAAAAAATAGGGCATTACAATAACTTTAAATCAATAAGCACCAACATTTTCCAGCCTTAATCACATTTAAAGGCTGAGTGACTTACTGAATGCATATCTGTCACATCCTTTATTTCGGTCCATCCCAGAGTCTCTGTAAAATTTCTCAAATTGTCTCTCGCCGTCTCCAGAAAGTCTTCAAGGTTACTTAGGTATTCTGATCTTGATGAATGACTGGGGTTTCGCTGCATCATATTTGTGGTTTGGATTTATCTTTCTTAGATCTGAAATTATATAAAATGCAGATACTAGTATGTA
>NW_020868913.1:459422-471922 GCF_003789085.1 Penaeus vannamei
TGTGTACACACTTGTGTAACTCTAGCAGAACAATTCATGATTGCAAGAGATAATATCCACTTGCGGTCTTGCTCTTGTCATTTTCCTCGGTTTCATTATATGGATATTTTGACACACTTTTTCATGTGTTTGGGACCAAACAAGGTATTACAGGTTGTCTATTTTGCCATGCTTCTAAATGCATTCTGTAGTTTCTGATTTTTACTGATTTCCTATAAGTACTAGCAATTGTTTACCGGGTACGTCCAGAAATATGAGGGAAATGGAAACACAATCAGATAAATTTTAAGCCTGTTACAGCCTTGTAATTACCACAAAAAAAAAAAATATCTGCTGCCTATCACCACTGACTGAACACCCTTGCCAGCTAAGCTAGAGTTCTCAATCTGTTTCCTATAAGTTAGCACAAAAGTGCTACTAAAGCAGGGGTTTGCCCTGTCAGGATGTATCATGAAGCCCTTGTTATGATTTCATCTATGGACAGATGGAAGAGTACAATTAACATACACATTATCATGTGACAGAATTATGCACTCAGAGGCTAAGTACGAACTCTGCATCACAAAAAATATTCCATAGGAATGATACCATGAGGCATCACAAAATTTATATACCAATCTGTTACCGTGATTGGGCATGCCTTCAGGCACTGCCCGAGGGGAGGATTGATGGGGGGTCTGCCCCCCAGCACCCCGCAGGAAGCATTGTCTCACCTCGGTCAAACACAGGATGCTAAAATTCAGGAGCATAATGCGGACTTAGTGGAGCGTGTTTTACTTTTATTTGTGCCATTACCATTTGTATTTGCAGAGTATTTCTTGTGCCAATAACTACAACTTGTTCTCTACAAGAATATCAGTCATTTTGCCCTTACTTGGTGTCCATACTGTTTAGATTTACCAAGGTTATTTGCATAGTAATGATACCTTTCTTTTATTACATGATTTAATAAATATTATGATAATATGAGGGCAAAGCACATGATGCTATCCCCAAATCAGATTATGCATTTCCTCCATCCAACAGTTTATTCGCACCCAAAATTCCAAACCTAACCCCTCCCTCTATTAGCACCTGATGCCAACTCGTAGAAAGTGGGACATTCAGAACTTGGCTGTATGAGTATAGTCTCTCTAAGCAGTGATATGCAATGGGATATTTTTGTCATTCAGCAGTAAATACAAGCTGCAAACAGCGGATATCAGTGACTGTTTCCTGTGCATTCAGTCCATTCCAGATGGCGGAGCCCCATGTCCCTGTAGGTATGTAGATTGGTAATTTTCCAACCAAAGATAGTAACTTTATAATTACAAAGTTGTGCAACGTTTGGTTAATTTTGTGGTGCAAAAATTTAATACACTTGCGCAAATAGAATACACTTTTTACCATTTACTGAAAACATTTTACTCTGTAATTATAAAACAATGTGCAATGCAATATCCATTTTACCATGGGAACATGTTTATGTGCAACAACAATACCATGTGAAAGCAACTGTATCCATGTATTCTTAGAACTTTACATATTTGATTGATGAGTTTGATTGCTGTATAATCAAGAGTATACCCATATAAAGAATTTGTTCTAGAATGGTGTAAATGCTAATATCATCTCTGATTTAGTATTAGATAGTAAGGTAAAGGTTTAATATTTTATATTTATATTTTATATACTTTATAGTAAAGAAGCACTCCCCAAAGACTAAGTGCCTAACTCTACATAATAAAGTTTCAACATTTCAACATTGGAATGATGTGCATTCTTATCCTTGGTATGTGCAGCAAGATAGAGGTACAGCATAGGAACACTGAGTGGACTTGGGCTCTGTGCAGCTCTTTACATAATGTTTTCCTTGTATTCATGGCATTGTTCATGTCTGCAGAGTATTTCTTGTCGATGGTTAAGTTTTTGTCCTTTACATTAATATCTTCAGTTAGCCCTAGCTTACTGTAAAGCTTAAAAAAACTTAAGAGCATTTTTGTTTTCCATTAGATGGATTGTAATAAGTGCAAATCCAATTAGGGAAAACTGCATGATACTGTTGTTACCAGTGAAGAATGAAGTTCAAAGGAGCTGCTATGAGTATACATCAGAGAATTTGATATTCAGTGTGTGCAGAACTAGAAGTTAAATATTTCATCATTTTAAAATTTTTCTTTCTCTCATAAGTCACTTCGACATTAACAAAACTTTCCAGCCTTACTTTTTCAGAACAAGTTATTTATTGGTTCTTTACAATTATTGCATTGATTTATCTGCCAGCATGGATGTCTAATTTGAGTTTTGAATTTCAGGGTCACTCAAAATGTGTAGAGCTGAGAAAGATGAAGAAAGAGGAGCTTCAGAAGAAGCTCCTTGAACTGAAGCAGGAGCTGTCTGGCCTGCGTGTAGCTAAGGTTACAGGTGGTGCTGCATCTAAGCTCTGCAAGATGTAAGTAGTTATGCAGTACATGTAACTTTAAATTTAATGGATTTACTTCACAAACACTGAAGAGTTGGGTCATAGGTGTTAAATCTTAATTAATTCCTAGGTTTCTAAAGAAAAAAGGGTAGAGGTTGAAGACTGCGACGCGCGTAGATAGAGGAAAATGGACACCGCCATCTTATAGAGCGGGAAAAATAGAAGGGGATAGCGTATAGTTTAAGATGCACCGGCCTTATAGTCACCGCTAAATGACGAAAATATAACGCGCGGTCGCCTTTCAAATTCAAAGTCGATGAGCTTGTTTACCTTGCTAGGAAAAACACGACACTGACCCACAAACGCATTTTTGCGTTCGCGAATTAGTCCGTGTATCATTACGCGCTTGTCTAAACGATATTTGGCTAATTATCTGTGTCTGCTGGTACGCATTTATACCTTTAAAGTCTTTTAGTAATGTTATTATACTTCAATTGCATATTTTTATATTTATCTATACCCTCATATCGAATCCTGCGCATCGAGTGTTTCACACTTTCTTGCGCCAGCCACAGGTTGACAGCTCACCAACCCGCTCATTTCGAGATTGAAAGCCGGTGAGAAATGTTGCGTTTCCAATGTTGTGTTGATTCTGGGTTCTTTTTTAAGACCTTTACAGTGGCATCGAAGAATAATTTGACTTCAGTAACCATCCCAGTTTTATATCTGAGCCCATCAAGAGCTCCAAAGGACAAAAAAGGTGATTAAAATCAAAGTAATCCCAACAGTACAAAGAAACGTAAGTTTCACGTTTCCGGATATAAAGGTATTTGGTTTATTATTTTATGGTGTGAATGCAGCTATGTCTTGCCGTACATACCGTGGTGGAGAGAATGTGTCCTGGGGGTGTTGGGGACTTGCCCCCCATCAACCCTCCCCTCGGGCAGTGCCCGAAGGGCACGCCTAGTCACGGCAATTTATATTGATATATTAGGTTGGTTGGTTTATTGGTCAATACGTTTTTGGGGGTTGGAACGTGTGAATTCCCGTAGAATTTTTGCCGAAATGTGGGTTGGGTTCCCGTAGAGTTTTTGATTTCTTTCGCGTCAGTCCGTAAACTTTCAAAGATGGCGGTTACATCCGTAGTTTCATTGGCCAATTTTAAGCGCTTTTTGTGCTAGTTTTATGCAATTTTTGATCGTTATTCTTCTTATTTAAGCTTATTTTACCCCATAATTTCCCTGATATACTTCATGCCCTCCCCTGCTAACGGGACTATCAAATCAAGATCGTCGATGGAGAAATGGTACTCGATCTCCTGAACGATTCATTCGCAAAAGAAACAACGCCGAAAATAGATGAAATCATAGGATTTCATGCCGAAAAACATTTTTTTTTTTTTTTTTTTTTCGACTTAGTCTCTGCGAGGGTGCGTCGCGGTCTTCAACAATTACCGAAAAAAGAAATCAGTGGATCTAGATTGAATTGCCGCTGTCTCAAAAAGGAAGACAGAATTAATTTTCTGTAGTGTCCAGGACCTTTTTTTTTTTTTTTTTTTCCCCCCCCCCAATTTAATATCTGATGTAAAAAAATCACCATGAAGTTGGCATCTGCATCCATTATAGAGAGATTAAGATTGAAGTACATTTGTCAGTTAAATGAGCTATGGCAGTTTTTGACATTAATGGAAATTGTATATGTATATATTTTTGAATATTTATTAATTCTAAAGTTCTGTAATGTTACTGAAATAGTGAAACTTAACTATACAAATTATGAACATTTGTTGTTAATCAAATTAGATGATTTGGAAGCAGGTTATGACTGTTTCCAATCATCATCATTGAACCTTTCTGTACAGCACTGTAGCCAATGTAGTTGATAGCCAACATTTTCAAACATTTGCAGCTGCACTTTGTAATTTGCCTGTGTTGAATTACCTTTCTGGGATCTAGTGGCTTCATTTCTTATGATTAAAGCTAGAGCATAGTTTATAATGTTATTGTTTGAACATGAAACTAGGTTTGGGTTTTTTAATGTACATTTTCTTGTAGAATGACAAGCAAGATTTTGCAACTTTGCCCAAAAAAAATCAATAACCATTAGGTTGGGATATAGAATTCAGGTGATTAGGCTTGAGCCTTTGCACTTCGTAGCCTATGGATGATGTGGGGTTCACATCATGGGCGACTCAGGCAGGGTTTGGTTTACCCCTAAGAAATCTCTAAATATTGTTTCCTGTTATGCAAGAATTTTTTTTTCCATTACAGCCGTGTTGTTAGGAAGTCCATTCACCGTGTTCACACCATCATTGGACAGAAGACAAAGGAGAATCTTAGGAAGTTCTACAAGGTTAGTTGCATTTTTGTAAAGAGTACGCATAAATGTGAGTATAAAAATTATTCAAAGAAATTACTATATAATTCTGGATATTAGAAAGTCAAGTACTATTGAGTTTTTATCAGCCACATAACCACTAATTTTCATGACAATGTCCCTCCCACCCCATAAAATGGCCAAGGTCTTCATCTTTCAACAAGTTCCAATTGTCAAGCTTGGTTTTGGTAAAAATATATCGACCTACCTTGCCAAGTTCTACAGATTTTACAAATTGAAATTCAGAAGTGTTTCTGCAAAATTTAGTTCAATTTTAGGAGTATATTGTTATTTGAGATGTAACATGCTTATGGTTTTATTACCATGAATGGTTATCATGTTAGCATTTGTGTACACGCTGTAGTTATGTATGGTGTGTATACACCATTGTTAGCCATTGTGTTTTGTATGATGCTGACGTTTGTTATTTATCTTCTTTCCAGGGAAAGAAGTACAAGCCTCTTGACCTCCGCCCAAAGAAGACCCGTGCCATCCGTCGTTCCCTTACCAAGTCTGAGAGCGCCATTATTAGCCCAAAGGAGGCTAAGCGCAGATGGAACTTCCCCCAGAGGAAATATGCTGTCAAGGCATAAGTAAATAAATGATGAGAGGTAATTTATTCTTTATTTAAACCCTTCGCAATATTTTTGAGTTGGAAGGAAATAAAATGGCCATACACCCTACAGAGAATGAGAGGATGACCATCAAAGTACTTTCCTAGAAATAATCAAAGGTTTTAGGTCCTAGAAATGTCTTTTAAAGTTTGACCTTCACCAATGAAAGGTACCACATGGACATCAACAAATTCATCAGTGATGTTCATATGTATGGAAAATGAATATTCATGAACCCTGCCTCCTCGCAGTTCCATGCAAATCCAAGTAAAACTGGCTGATATGATAATCAAAATTACACTATATTTGGATACTTTCACACAAATTTTGTTGGCTTGCCTTTTGGTGGTGATTACCTTAATATGTACATCTTGCCTTGTATGTATCTCTGCCACTCAAGCCGTAGTCTCCCCTAGAACACTAGGAGGCATAAAGTGTCTGTGCATATCTATATATTTATATGTATCACTTATTTATATAATATGAAGGCTCCCACTATTATGCCAATCTGATTAACAATACCCCTTACTCTATGGCCAGGACAATTTGGAGGTTTGCTGCTTTGTCCATGACTATTCTAGCATTGCCCATAGCTATGAAAACTTTGCAATTTGCTTTAGTCCATAATTGCAAATTGCAGTTCTTCCAAATTAGCCATAAGGCAAAACTTGTAAGGAATTTCATGATGCTTTCCCAGGATTTTTTTTTTTTTTTAGAATTTCATCTTTACTTTACACAATGTCCATAACGTACCTAGTGAGTGCTCCACTCCAGATAAGAGACTGGCAAATAGAAATTTAAGGTTAAATTAAGCTGGAATTGTTGCCAATTGTTGCTCCCAAATTGGATCCTCGTAATCCTTTCCTCAAATAAGTATCTGTATAATCATGGAAGGCTCTAGTTTTTCATGGCTCGGCTACTAATAATTAGTGATATCTCGTCTCAGCCATGTTAGTCCTGCAGTTGAGAGTCTGAATTGCATACAAAATACAAGTAAAAAGGCATTAAACATGTATAGTTAAGTTTACATGAAAGATGAAGTATTGGAATGTGGTCATTATATTTATTTTTGAAAGGGTTGGTGTTGCATAATCATGAAAGATACTAGAATTTCTAAGATTAAACATTTCTCTAAAGTCTTGTGTATATTGATTGATCACTTCATTTTCACACACATTTTTACGTAATGCAAGATTGTATGTAGTGATATACAAGCCCCAAAGCCAACCATAGCATACATTCTCCCTCCCTCAGAACACTGGTTCTGGCTTACTCCCCCACCCCCCAAAAAGAAAAATATACATTCCTCAAGCATGGGGGTTCCTTATAAAGAATACCATAAAATGTACTGCACACATGTAATATGACGTGAATCACCCATGCCCTTTAGCCATATCCATCAGCCGTGACATGAATAACATGTCACTTGGAGCCGTCACTAAGTCAGCCATGTTAACCATAGTCTGAGGTAATATAGAAACTTTTCTATCTTATTTCATGTCAAAGAGGAGGAGAACCCTTTCAGTTAACTGTCATGGACACTGGTTCTGGCCTTTTCCCCCACCCCCCCAAAAAAAAAAAAAAAAAAAAAAAAAAAATATATACATATATAATAATCCGAAGGCTTATGCTGTATTATGTGAATCTGAAATCCTTTGAATCAAACATTAAGTGACCACAAACAGGGAACCAAATTTGAGAACTTTACTGCTGGAGCTAATTTCAAACCAGCAGCCCAGCCTTACTGGAAATACAATGACCTAGGTGAAGCAAAGCTATATTCTCAAATAATAGTCCAGAATAATTGTGCATTTTTTAATCAAGTACTAATGTAATTTACACTAAAATTTGCAACATAGTCATTGGGTTTATAAATGGTATATACAAAATATATGTATTGATATAAACATCCTATTTATACAATTGCCAAAGAAATAATTAACATGCAATCTGTATGCTGATCACTCAATCAGCATACCAGCTACAAAACAATAATTCAATGTATGCAATTTTTGATTGTATATATTCATTTAAAAGATAAAGAAAACCAGATACAGCATTCACACTAATAATTCAAAATATTTAGCTAAATATTAAAAGCAATTGGAATGTTGAAGAAATTCACGATAAGAACAAAGAAACAACTTTCCTTTTTATTGCCTTTTAAATTCATTTATTTTGACAAATGGTTATCACTGTATACCAAGGCAGTTTGAAAGCACACTTCCAATACAGTGCTGTGGAAGGAACAATTACTACATCTGACTGGCCCTGCTGCTGCCACTAGGGTTAGTATGTCACACTGAAATCAAGGAAAGAAATTTCATTACTATTGCTTTTGGGTACACATTTGATAATTAAGGTTCTAAGAATTATTATTGAAGTATTTATATTTAAATTTCAAACCTCATAATAGGATTCAAATTCTAAGTAGATGAGTTGCTTGTCTTTATAAATAAATACATATGGAAGATGTGTATATTCCCTTTCCTTAGTTTTTGAGGACTTTTGAGAACATACCTTTAACTTGAATTTCACTGGGTGCATCAATATTATTATTTGCATGGCCATTTGTGAGCTGCTGCTGCTGCCTGGGGTCATGGTTACCATTCACCATCAGTTTCTCCATGCCATTTGTTACTATGTTCTGATTAAAAAGAGAAAAATTATAGTCTTGTGGACTGTTTAAAAGTGTATGGAAAACTTTGTACATTTATTTACACTAAAAACTACCCTCAAAATCTTTGGTAATGTTACCTCTGCTGCTTCCATCTCTGTCATGATGGCATCCAGTTTTTCAACAAGCTCTTTAGCATCTTCCATTCCAAAGACCATTGGGCTTTTGAACTTCAGAACATTTCTGTAAGGGCCATCATTGCTCAGCAGCACGTATTGCTCCTTTAATCTGCAAGATAGTTTCATTATTTGATCTTCATGTACCTGTATCTCTAGTCACTTGTACATACTTTGTATGGTCACTTTTATTTAAGATTAAATAAAACAGCTGGACAAGCAGTTTGATGCACATATATAATTCATTCCTGGTAATAAGATTCATACAAAGTGAAATGTCCAACCATTACCAAACAAGCACCCCTCTGCTTATATAATGGCAGCAAAATTTTACACACTATCCTCATGATTGCTCTGTAGAGTCGATACAAAAAATTCTCAAGATCTCTTGCGTTATCAATGTAAGATGCTGTAATGGAAGATATATGAAGAAATATAAAATGACTTGTATTGACAAGGACCCAGTACTATACCAATATGATAAGGCTTCACTCTCGAGATTGTTCATCTAGTAACTACACAAGCTCCATAAGAATAGCATAAAATTTACTAAACAACTAACTGCTTTTATAGATGCTCACTCTCAGTGTTATGTTGAGCAGTAGAGGTTCTAAGTATTGTCAAGAATGATAGTTATGCATCTGTATCCATACATTAATGCATTATTATTCCTTGCAAAAGAAATAACTTCTCATTTTGTGTGTAATTAGCAGGGTCGAGAAAATGCATATATCTAGACAACTCAAAATGTAAGGAAATGTAACTTTGTCTGCATATTATTATAATTTGAGAAGAACAATATGGTGGAATCCATGGGCACAGTATTCCCCTGTATAGTTGTCAAGCCCTTACTCCTCAAGAGGACCAGAGGGGAGGACTGTTTCTCCCCTTATTTCACACCTTCATTTGGAACACTATGGCTTACCCCTTTAATAACTAGCCCCACATTTAAATTCTCCGCATTCCCTGACTCCAGGCTCTCCTTTGAACACTACTGAGACTACCCCTTCCTCAATGGCTACTATCACCTCAGTCTAGCCCAAATCATCCACCCACATTATTATTCAACCTCAAGAAAATATTCCTCCTCTCCCACCATCCACTAATTCACCTCCCCCCATCCTCAGCTTTCATCTACTACCCCCTCCTCCCTTATTACTACTTTGCAGTCTTGTTCACCTCTCTGTCAACAACACTCCCTCTTTCACATGTCCATGCCCTTCTACTATCCCCACTTCTACAAATCTTTTGAATAATCTGTTAAGCCCAGCCAAATGGGATCAACATTTTGTGAACACCACTACAGCCTCTTCCTCTGACATTCTCCTATTCCAGCAATGTCTCCAAACATAAGTAGGCAAAGTTTCCTTTCACAGCAGCCTCAATCATTCCCACCATGTCACATTTACATCCAAATCCCAATCTAAATCATTATCAAACCTAACTGGCATCATTGGCAAACCCATTCTTGCCTAGTCTCATCCCTCCCACAATATTTGTATCTCCCCCAATCAAACTGTCCAGTCTATGACAAGGATTGGTCACATTGTGGAGACCTAATTGTCTTAGAACAATTTCTAAAAAATTAATTTTTTATTAAATTTTATTTAATTAAATGAGTGAATGACTAATTTCAAGCGTCTGCTTTCTTCATGTGTGCAAACGGATACAAAAGATAATATCAGAGAGAGAGAGAGAGAGAGAGAGAGAGAGAGAGAGAGAGAGAGAGAGAGAGAGAGAGAGAGAGAGAGAGAGAGAGAGAGAGAGAGAGAGAGAGAGAGAGAGAGAGAGAGAGAGAGAGAGAGAGAGAGAGAGAGAGAGAGAGAGAGAGAGAGAGACAGAGAGAGAGAATGAGTCATCGACCATAGAAAACGGAGGAAGAGGCGGAGGCTGACCTCTGCAATATTTTCCCGCCGAAAGCAATCTATTTCACCGAGGTACATGGGGACACTTCCTCTAAAATCTGCCCCTTAGACTATGATGTAATATCAGTACGCTGCTACACCATTCCCCCTGTAGGCTAGCATATGTCCTCCACCAGTATAACCAAGATTACTTTCCCTAGACATGAACTCCCCCAATAATCCTACCTTTTGTTAATGAAAGCAGCCTCAGCAGTGGCAGGTTCCCGTGTCTCTCTGTTTTTTACCAAATCCACCCCCAAGAACATTCCTTCGCCTCGTACATCACCTGGAAACCATAAATTTGGTATGAGGGATTTTGACACACTTCATTTTTCTGTTAGAATTCAGCATAAACATAAATATAAAATATTACCAATAATGGCATGTTTTCCTTTAAGCCGGTTAAATTCTTGCTTTAGGAAGTTTCCAATTTTTGTAGCATTATCCAATAGATTTTCTTTCTCAATGGCATCGAGAACAGCATTTGCAATAGCGGCGGACACAGGATTGCCACCGAACGTGTTGAAGTATTCCATTCCTGTAGCTCCAAAGCTTTCAGCAATTTCCCTGCAAAATAGTTTTGTTAGTATCATCAATATACAAAATTATATACTAATACTGGTATTAAGAGCACGATTTGACAAGATTTTTTTAGAGAATGAAATGACAAGATTTGATGAAAATGAATGGTGGATTAAAGCTTACTGGAAAGATGAAAATCAATTTGACATATATGATATACATAAACAAAATAATATACGCTATGGAAGTAGCCAAATGTATACTGCTCTTCACAGTGCTATTTACAGAATGGGAGATGGAATTGTGTGAGGAAGTGCTATATGAGATAAAGCAGCTATCAAAAATGGATTATAAAAACTGTAAAACTTAAAAAAGAAGAGTACTCATAAGATATGAAAAAAGTCCTTTGTATATTTAAACTAAATTGTAGGATTACCTTGTTGTAATGACAGCTGACACAGGATGGCCATTCCCCATAGGCTTTCCAAGGGTTACAATGTCTGGAACTATGTCATCTCCCTGTGTCTGGAAGGCCCACATGTGAGAACCAACTCTTCCAAACCCAACCTGGACCTCATCTGCCAAACACACACCACCTGCTGCTCTCACATGGCTGAAATAAACAAATAAGTCTGGCTACATCGACATTTCTTAGCAAAATCACATAATTAGTGATTTTATTAATCTTTTTTATTTATTTATTCATTTAGTTATCTGATTGTTTATTTACTTATTTAATCATTTAGTTATTTGCTTGTTTATTTACTTACTAATGCTTTAGAAAACCTGTGCTTTCTATGAGAACCATTATCAACTGTCAGATATATTTTTAGTAATTGCAATTTACCTATAAACCTGACGCAGGTAACCAGGTGGATAAACAATCTGTCCACCACAGCTCTGCATAGATTCTGCGAAGAAGATGCTTACTCCACCGTGGAGTTTGGTAGCCTTGTCACACAGCTGTTTCACTTCATCTGCATACTTTTTTGTACACTCTTCTACTGTGAAGTCTTTGTCTGTGTACTTTCCTCGATACACATCAGGAACTGGAGCCTGTGAAAATATACAAACAAGTAGCAGAAATTTATAAATATGCTCATATAAATATTCGATGTGATATTTGTTAATAACTGACTCTTAAGGATATTAACTCTTTCCTTCTAAAAACACCCATAATATGTTGCTGTGGAAATACTCACAACATGGACCCAGTCACGCTGGCCTTCTCCCCCAGGATGGTTGAATTTATATGGAGAAATGTCAATAAGGGATGTGACATGCCCATGGTATGCACTGAAAAAAATATAAATACATAAAACAAAATCTCTGAGATTACTGTTAAAGCTGAAATTAAATTTGGAATTGCAAATACAATCTTAAAAAATCAGATTCACACTTCATTTACGCCACCATTGATAAAAAGACAATAAAGATGGGAAAAAAATCTTACTGATCTAGGGTTATCACATCCTTCTTTCCTGTGTGTGTTCTTGCCAGTCGTATTGCAAGGTCGTTGGCCTCACTTCCAGAATTGACGAAGAAGCAAACATTTAGCTTTTCGGGGAAAAGAGACGTCAATCTGTTAGGGGTAAGACAAAAGTGAAAACGATATGAAGTGTGGAATTTGAACAATTCTTACTTTAAATTACGTGATGTAAAACTAGAGGTTGATTATATTGTTATGCAATTCGAAATTAAAATTATAAGATACAGGAAAACATCACTAAGAATTACACTTGCATAACATAGAGCAAAATGACTACTTCGTTTTTCCTTCTAAATACTTGTTGCAGAAACAAAAAATGTAAATGTGGCTTATATTACATATCATTTGCGCATTGTTGTTCAAGACATACAGACGTATCTTATTTTAACAAAAAAAAAAAA
>NW_020868913.1:479422-481922 GCF_003789085.1 Penaeus vannamei
TGTGTGTGTGTTGTGTGTCTATGTCTCTGTCTGTATTTCCTGTCTTCCATTCCGGTTATTTCTCTCTCTCTCTCTCTCTTCTCTCTCTCTCATCTCTCTCTCTCTCTCTCTCTCTCTCTCTCTCTCTCTCTCTCTCTGTACTCTTCTCTCTCTCTCTCCCTCTCCCTCCCTTTTCTCTCCCTCTGTGTGGCGTGCCCTGGTGTGCTGTGTTGTGGTGTGTGTGATGTGTGTGTGCGTCTATGACACACATGGGCAATTTAGACGCAAAATAAAAAGATATCGAGTTCACACCAAGAATAAACCATTGTAACAATAAAATAAAACTAGATAAAAAAAATAATCCATCTATTATCTACTCACTTTTCTCTCTCCTCCTACCTCTCTCTTTTCCATATCTATTTTCTTTTCTCCCAATCTCATTCCGCCCGTCCCTCCCCCCCCCCCTTCCGCATCCACAGTGTTTTTTCTCTCTCGCCCAGCTCTTCCTTCCTGTCACTCCAGCTGTACCGTCTCTCCTACTTGAGCCATGTACTATTATTCTATTGGTGTAATCTCTGACCTTGACCAGACAGGAAGCCACTAAAAGGAAAGGTCATATAAGGGTAGAATGAGGACGTCCTGACAAACACGAGGAACATGCATGTTTGTTATACATAAATACATTATTATCTTTTTTTTTTCTCTCTCTATATACTGCAAATGTCAAATAGAGGAGAACACTACTCTGCCTAACGTATTCAATTTCGATTTTTCACTCTGAGAAGGTTACGATAAATTGGAAAACACTGCTCTGTCTCAGGTTTTCAAAAAAAAGGAAAACACAAGCCAGATCACGTGTTCTATTCATGTCTCGCGCATGTTATTGATCACAGAGGTGTTACTACTGCCTCTCCCATACTGCGTAGATCGTGTCTAAGAGAATTTCTTGGTGACCTAATGTGAGGGGAGACTTTGGTAAACGTTTGGTGACCTTGAAGGAGAAAAAGATAGAGGTGTAATCTATAGGTAAAATTTTAATGAGGCGAGAGGCATGCGTGATGAAGATGAATAATTGATGTGCCTGAGGAATATTTCACGAACTAGAGTAATGTTAGCTCTGCATAGTGACGAAGGCGAATATTTGCGTGACCTCAGAGTAAATATCTATTGATTTTGAATATTGTTTCAAGAGAGAGAGACAGAGAGAAGAGAGAGAAGAGAGAGATGAGAGAAGAGAGGAGAGAGAAGAGAGAGAGTAGAGAGAGAGAGAGAGAGAGAGAGAGAGAGAGAGAGAGAGAGAGAGAGAGAGAGAGAGAGAGAGAGAGAGAGAGAAGAGAGAAAGAGAAAGGAAGAGATAGAGAGAGAGGGGAAGAGAAGAAAGAGAGAATGGTGGGAGAAGAGAAGAGAGAGTAAGGGGTGAAGAGGAGAGAGAGAAAAATAAGAAAGGGGGTGAGGAAAATAAGAAAGGGGCAGAGGGAGAGAGACAGGAAGTGGTAGTGGGAGAGGGAAGAGGGGTGAAGTAGAGAGAGTAGAGAGAGAGAGAGAGAGATAGAGAGAGAGAGAGAGAGAAGAGAGAGAGAGAGAAGAGAGAGAGAGAGAAGAGAGAGAAAGAGGAAAGGGATAGGAGAGAAAAGAAATAGAGAGAAAGTAACACACACACACACAAACGCATACAAAACACGTTGGCCCTTTGTTTAACACACTTTAATTTCATGGTGTTCTTCTGTTGATAATAATTTCCCTCATAAGTTTAAATGTTTATGCACCAACATTATTAGGAAGTCACGAAGTATTTATTCAATCAAGAAATTTACGAAATCAGACGCACGTCTTGTGACAAAAAGAACAACAACATATACATATATACATGCATACATATTATATATGTATATATATACATATACACCCACGTACACAGAAACACACATGCACACATATATGAACTCACACACACACAAACACACACATATAGCCATGATAATAATCTTATTTTGCTACTAACGTTAATAATAAAGATAATTAACAATAATGCTCATGATGATGGCAGCATTTCTGATAGGGAATGACAATTCTGTTAATAAAAAAATATTCATATAATGATAATAACAGCGATGGTAGATGTTATACCAAAATTATTATGAAAATGATACAGAAAAGAATAATAATGACAACAAAATTATTGCTAATGAATGAAAAAAGTTATAACACCCATAAATTGGATAATGCTGGTACACAAATGCTGAAGAAATAGCAACAGTGAAAGATGAGAATGATAATACAGAAGCTGGCAAGAATGGTAATTATCTTGACTGATGAATAATGGCATTAATGACGTATAAACAGTTGTAGTGATAACACGATAATAAAGATAATACGAACATAACGATGGTAATAAATGTAATTCTGATAATGCTAGAATTATGATTCTCAGTGTTAATAGAGAACTTTATGATAGTGATGATAACGATGATTATGGTACCCCCAATGATGATAACAATTACAGTGATAATTGTTATCAAAT
>NW_020868913.1:499422-504422 GCF_003789085.1 Penaeus vannamei
GAGAGAGAGAGAGAGAGAGAGAGAGAGAGAGAGAGAGAGAGAGAGAGAGAGAGAGAGAGAGAGAGAGAGAGAGAGTGAGGAGAGTGAGTGAGAGGAGGAGAGGGAGGGAGGGAGAGAGAGAGAGAGAGAGAGAGAGAGAGAGAGAGAGAGAGAGAGAGGAGAGAGAGAGAGAGAGAGAGAGAGAGAGAGAGAGAGGAGAGAGAGAGAGAGAGAGAGAGAGAGAGAGAGAGAGAGAGAGAGAGAGGAGAGAGAGAGAGAGAGAGAGAGAGAGAGAGAGAGAGAGAGAGAGAGAGAGAGAGAGAGAGAGAGAGAGAGAGAGATGAGAGGGAGAGAGAAGAGAGAGGGAGAGAGAGAGAGAGAGGGAGAGAAGAGAGAGAGAGAGAGAGAGAGAGAGAGAGAGAGAGAGAGAGAGAGAGAGAGAGAGAGACGAGAGAGAGAGAGAGAGAAGAGAGAGAGAGAGAGAGAGAGAGACGAGAGGGAGAGAGAGAGAGAGAGAGGAGAGAGAGAGAGAGAGAGAGAGCAGAGAGAGAGAGAGAGAGAGAGAGAGAGAGAGAGAGAGGAGAGAGAGAATGAGTGAGTGACTCAGTGTAATACACACACTCACACCCAGATAGATAGGGTGAGAGTAGGAGAAAATAGAAGAGAGAGAGAGAGAGAGAGAGAGAGAGAGAGAAGAGAGAGAGAGAGAGAGAGAGAGAGAGAGAGAGAGAGAGAGAGAGAGAGAGAGAGAGAGAGAGAGAGAGAGACAGAGAGAGAGGAGAGAGAGAGAGAGAAGAGAGAGAGAAAGAGATGAATGATGAGTAAGTGTAATACACCACACACACACACACACACACAACACACACACGCACACACGCACACACGCAACACACACGCAACAACACACACACACACATACACCACACCACGCAAGCAGCACGCCACACACACACACACACACACAGACACAGATAGATATAGAAGAGTAAGAGTAAAAAGAGAGAGAGAGAGAGAGAGAGAGAGGAGAGAGAGAGAGAGATCAGGAGAGAGAGAGAGAGAGAGGAGAGAGAGAGAGAGAGAGAGAGAAATATAGTTGAATTCCAGTTGCTAAAATGGTTATTCTTGGTGTGCCTGGCTGTCTGTTGCTTCTAAATTCCCCGTGTGCAAGGAATAGCTGGGGTTACAGTCCACTGGCAATCCTGCAAGATTTCTGGGCGTGAATGCCAGAGCACCACAGAACCTAGAGTGAACGAGAAAAACATACATATCTAACAAGTACCTGATTAAAGTTCTTATGTTAGATGAAATGTTCAGCATATGGAAATGTGCACACTTCTGTACTTGCACATGCCTCATTTAGAAGATGCATTATTTTATATATCTAAAAGAAAAGAAAAAAACATTATGTAGTTATTCCATGATAAACAGTTATTTGGTGCTAAATAAAATAAACATATCTACAATATAATTAGCTTCCATAATCAGTGCACTTACAAAAATATGAAAATAATGAATACTCTTTGAAATTTTACATATATGTCTAAAAAAAATGTATATGTAATTGTTCCAGTCTTTGCTAATCACATGCTATATGGATAAGACAAAAACAAGATTCAAAAGTATAGTTGATCTTTATATGCTATATATAAACACACAGATATAAAAGAAGTACAAAAGTAAGACATTTAAGGAAACAAATAATATTTCTCTTACAAAAAAATTATGTGACAAACTGGAAAGCTACCAGCCATACACCTCATTATCTTTCCTCAGTCATAAATGCTACATAAAAACCAAAACAGTGCCTTTACAAAATTCTTAGAATATGAATAGGTTGATTTCTCTTCTCTAACCCACAGAGAAGGCTAAATATAGTCAAGCTCCTCTGGAATACCAAACTGTTTATTGAGAGTTCCTTCCTCGATAAAGAACTTCGTCTTGCACCAGCTCTTTATGGCAAAAATGTTATCTGTCCAGCGGTTGACAGCTACTTGGGCAATCTGAAAAAGAGAGGGGAGAACAAATTATACAAAACTTAAATTTGATTTTAATAAATGTATACAAATGAACGTTGTCATTGAATACCCAGACTAGCCCACTGCCAGATGATTTCATCCAGGCTTTTCTGTCTCCTCCACTTCAGGGAAATTCTTGTCACTTATTAGCTCAATCTTTGAATTCAATTTGGTAGCATGAAAGAAAACATAATTACAAAATATCAATAGGACAAAAAAGATTTTATCATTTAAGCCTCTGCTTCCAATACAAAAGTGAAAAAAGTATTTATTGTGGTCAATATTTAAATCAAATCAACAGCTTTTAAGACCTAAAAAACATCAAAGAAAAGTTTTATAATGCATGTGAATTTCTCTGAGTTGCTTATTTACAGTAAATAGAGATGTTTAATGAGAAACTAATTTGATTTTTTTTCTCTTCTCTAATCAAATTTTTGAGGGCATACAAAAACTTTCTTATGCAGAAGACATTATTGATTCTTTTCAATTATTCAATGTGCATGTTAATAAATTATATAAATGTCTGAATGACAAGAAATTATGGATAAACTAGTTTTTAAAAAAAGCTAACCATTTACTATTACTTGAAGAATCAAAAGTTGAGGATCTGTGAAACACACTTAAGTCTTAACTTAAGAAGGATATTACTCCATACATGGTCCAAAGAAAGCCACACTTCCAAGAAATGTTAAATAATACATACAAAAATATAAGCAAAACTATATATTTCATTAAAATATTGGTATGGTTATTTACAAATACTTCTTTAAAAATTCACCTTTAAGAGATTAATAGGGTGTCACTATCCATACAGTGATTAGAAGACAATCATAAGAATATGATATTATCTCCATATTCAAGAGCTAATCAAAATATTGTTGCTCCTACACAACTTGGACTATTTCAGTTATTCTTGAAAAACGAAAAATTCTGATTTATAAATAATAATAATGAAAATTAGATAAAAGGAAGTTTTAGTGCTCTCATTTTAATATTTCAGTAGATGACTGATACATCTATATGACACCTTAGACCAAGTCTTACTTCCAGCATAAGTTTAATATCTATTGATATTGAAGGATTACATAATAACAAACATATTTTTGCTTCTCTACTTATGTTTTTTTTTTCTCATCACAATCAAATATCTGCAAAGGGTTTAATTTAGAAGTAAAGTCTGTTAAATAAAGTGAGATATAAAACACTAAAAAAGTTGATCATTGATCACTACACTCTCTTCTATTGCAGGGAAATAAATTAACAAACTAGAGACCAAGATAACAACTGATGATCTGTATGTAATATTCATATCACAAAATCTTATTAAGTTATTCCCTTCTTGTGCATGGCCTCAAAAATTAAATTGGCTATAAACCTTCAAAATGTTTGGTTATTGTCTCCACACAGCACAAGACATTACTGAAGACTGACACATTAATCATTAGTCAAATGCAGAATATCTTACGCATGCAAAGAACACAGCAGACGTCAGAATAATTTTCTAGATTCCAATTCAACACTAAGACAATTAATGAGATAAGGCTGAATTATGTCTTTGAATCAGAGTAGAAGTATATGCATTCTCTGAAATGTAAATGGTCAAGATGGCTTACTATGACCACTTCAAACAAAACATCTTTGTTACTTATTTCCATCTATGAATGCAAAAGTGTATACTACATTTAAAATAGTCTTAACATAATTATGCTGTACATTTTTATGCCATCCATAATCCTATGAAGTCTACATAAATTGCACTCTACATGATACACAAACTAAAATGAAGACATGGATATTTTTGCAAATTTGTTGTCCATCAGAAGTGAACAATTGGCTTTTTTGAACAAAGAATTCTACACACTGATTAATAAAATATGTATCAGGCATGTAAGCAGACAAACAAATAAATAAATTAAATTGAAATAAAATAATAAAAACTTCTTTCACTTTATCTAACACCTTCACTTCTTTCACTCTACACATCATCACTAGACTGTTACAGTTACTAAGTATGCATTCATTCTTGTTGATTATGACCAATGAGAGTCAACTTTAACTAACTTGAAAAAAAGCAATACAATAAAATAAACAATCTTACCTGTGTTTCCTCCTTTACTTGATTAAGCACATCTGGATCACAATCACGATACTTTTGCAGACTATTAAGAAGCTCATCTCTTGTGCTCTCCAGTTCTGAGAGTTTTTCCAACAACTCTTCTCTACCTTCACCTTCCTCTCTTCCAATCTACAAATCAAATTAGGAATTTTGTATTCAGAAAGAATGTTATTAGTAGTCTCTCCCTCTTTATACGAAATTGGAGATATTTTGTATTAGGAAAAAATATGAACAAGAAGTCTCTGTCTCTCTATATAGAAATGGAGGTATTTTGCATTGGGAAAAGAATATTATGTATAAGAAATCTCTGCCTCACTATACAAAATAGGATATATTTTGTATTGGGGAAAAAAAATTATGAATAAGAAATCTCTGCATCTCTATGCAGAAATGGAAATGTATCATAGTGATTATAATAAATTTCACATAGCTCTTCTTGTCTAGAAAACTTTACACAGTCACAAGAGCTACAGTCAACCATCAGGTTTTGGCCTATCAATTCACTGTCTTTCATGTTTTGGTATGTATCTTTAAAAATATCTGCTTCTCTGAAATACATATTTTTCAAACTGCTATAAATAACTGTGTCAAAACTGTATTCTAACGAATTACATAGATATACATATCCAGCTTTTCAAAGGCATGAATATAATGGGTTAATGATAAAAAATATTTATGATTACTAGAGGCTAATCAAGGTATGCATACTTGAAAGTAACAACATTCATCTATTTACATTCAAGCTCAACACCGAACTGGTTTCTAAGATGAATTCTCCTTAATCTCTTTTTATGAAACTTCAAAGCAAACTTTGCGAGTTGAAAAATTCTTTTAGTTCTTACCATTGCCTGTTCCACCTTTGACTGAGATGTTTTCAGTCTTTTGTTCAA
>NW_020868913.1:514588-517088 GCF_003789085.1 Penaeus vannamei
ATCTCTCCTTCTCCTTTCTTCTCTCTCCTTCTCCTTCTCCTTCTTCTCCCTCTCCCTCTCCCTCTCCCTCTCCCTCTCCCTCCCCCACCTTCCTCTCCCTCCCCCACCTCCCTCTCTCCCTCCTTTCCTCCCCTCTTCCTCTCTCTCCCCCATCCCTCTCGCTGTACTGCATAATCTATATGGATGATATATTGTGTTATTCAACAAGAATGTAAATGCAGTGGAATTATTTTCTAGAATTGAAATATTAAAGTGTGTTTCATTTCTCTTTCGTTGACATAAAAAAAAAAGTTTCTTTTTTTATCAATCATTGTGATAAATTTCAGAGTGGCTATTTTTTGCTTTAATTCTTTCAGTTAACTCACTTATTCCCATACAGGTTATCAACCAGAGGAACTACCACACGAAGGTCTGTTTTTTTTTTTAGAACGGATGTAAACATGTGTATACAAAGTTCTGATATTGTGGTGGTTATTAAGGACACAAATGTGTAATTTTTAGCTAGATTAGAAATTTCCTCTTTATTTCTCTTGTATTGGTGTCTTTAAATGATTATAGATCAGTAAATGTATATATGTGTATTACTGTATTTATGTATAAGGATTCTTAACAGTGCTTTAAATTTCAAAATGACTCGCTATTTTCCACATTCTTTCTCTTAGTTAATCCACTTCTTCCTTGTACAGGTTATCCACCAGAGGAACTGCCTCATGAAGGTCTGTCATGGAATCTGCTCATTTACTCCCTTTGTGAATTTTGTGTTGTATGTTTTTTTTTTTTTTTTTTTTTAATGGTGTTCTGTTTGTATATTTAATTATATTCTATACCCTTAACACTTTTGATGCTAAGTGTTGTTTTAGTTATTCTGCCTTAGTTATTTTGGTGGTTATCAATACTGTTATTTTCTGCCCTCTATCCTTAAACTTTGCTTTTATTTGTGATTAGCTTCCAACAACGCCATTATTATAGAAAATGGAAAACGTATTTGCTCTCTATTCCTTCTGTTCTTCACTGTTATCAAAGCGATAGTGAAGGGGGGAATATTGCATTCCAAAAGATCAGCACAAACTCAGCATGAAAATTGGCTGTGTAGAAGGGTGATATAATGATAAAACTATTTTGCAAGTAGAAGGTTTGTTCTATACAGCAGAGGCAGAAGAGGTATTCTAAATTCAATGTATGCTTAATACTAAAAGTATAAAGATGAATTTTGCAAAGGAAACCAGGCAGCTTGAAACTGAATATATCTCACTCTTTCCATATGCTGACCAGACAATGACAATGATCCTACACTGTGTTGTCAGCTGTATTCTTAACTGTTGACAACTTACTGTGTTTACATTGTGTGAATTTTTTCTTTCCTTTTGTTGTTGGGTATTGATTTTTTCTCTTGCTTTGAATTATTTAGATTTTCTTTCTTTTTTGTGTTATGAAGATTTGTATAAAGTGGCAATTCTTGTGTAAGAAATTTCATCAGTTGTCCTTTGATTTCTTACTTTGCATGTCATTTTTTAATATGGTATTCTTTGAATGTATGATTCTCACTTAGTAAGAGTTGTAGGAAGGGCATTTATGTTTTATAATCACAAATTTTTCTTATTTTTAGTCCCTTTTGTACCAGAGTCTTTATTTTTCACTCATGATTATCTGTCTTTTATAGATTGGCAAGCAGTCAACTATCAACGTTCATTAGGTCTGTAAAAGGACTTTATTGCAAGCATTGATCCTGATTTTCCTAATTACTCCTCTGATATTTTGAATGTAGTACTACTTTTCCTGTTTATTCTAACCATAATGTGGTTTTCTTTGTTCAATTTTATCCTTTCAGTCCTCACAGCTGATCCTGCAGTTTTGGAGAGCATTACTGTGCTGATGCAATCTGAGGTTGAAATACCCTTTCTGTTGCAGTGTTAAAGTTTGGCTTATAACCTTCCTCTTATTGCATTTGTTCTTTCCCTTCTTTTCCCTCTTTTTTCTCCCAAAGGAACCATATGCTTCATTAACAGATTTTATGCCTATCACCCAGCCTTAAGAATGAGGAAAAATGTAGTCTACAACTCTTAGAGATCACAAGTTTGCTGCTGCCACCACCATGCTTTGATCCCAAAAGCATAATCCTTGATTCCTGTGTTTGATTTCCGGAAATTCTGGTGTTCCTATTACAGGTGTTATTGAGATGTTAACAGTGACAGTTTTTTTAAAGAGCCTTGTCTGTGTTTCTTGGATGACTTATAGATTTCATTAGTTTTTACTACATGATAATGCTGTAGTCAAGCCCTCTTTTTCTTGTTTTTGAAGTTGTTTACAGTCTTTTTATGCCATAGCCTCAGAAATGGGTAAGCTTTGTGATATTCCTGCATTTCTTATTTCTTGATTATTTTTATCTGATCCCACAGGTGATGGCTCCAACAAGAATATGGAGGACATGATCCGAGAACTCTCCACAGCCCTTTCTGGCGTCAAGCACGAGCAAGACTACATGGAGGTCCGTGAGCGCATT
>NW_020868913.1:534588-537088 GCF_003789085.1 Penaeus vannamei
ACAAGAACAGCCACCCCCTGCACACACAAGAAAAAATCCAAAGAATAAAAGAGAGAGAGAGAGAGAGAGAGAGAGAGAGAGAGAGAGAGAGAGAGAGAGAGAGAGAGAGAGAGAGAGAGAGAGAGAGAGAGAGAGAGAGAGGAGAGAGAGAGAGAGAGAGAGAGAGAGAGAGAGAGAGAGAGAGAGAGAGAGAAGAGAGAGAGAGAGAGAGAGAGAGAGAGAGAGAGAGAGAGAGAGAGAGAGAGAGAGAGAGAGAGAGAGAGAGAGAGAGAGAGAGAGAGGAGAGAGAGAGAGAGATGAGAGAGGAGAGAGAGAGAGAGAGAGAAGAGAGAGAGAGAGAGAGAGAGAGAGAGAGAGAGAGAGAGAGAGAGAGAGAGAGAGAGAGAGAGAGAGAGAGAGAGAAGAGAGAGAGAGAGAGAGAGAGAGAGAGAGAGAGAGAGAGAGAGAGAGAGAGAGAGAGAGAGAGAGAGAGAGAGAGAGAGAGGAGAGAGAGAGAGAGAGAGAGAGAGAGAGAGAGAGAGAGAGAGAGAGAGAGAGAGAGAGAGAGAGAGAGAGAGAGAGAGAGAGAGAGAGAGAGAGAGAGAGAGAGAGAGAGAGAGAGAGAGAGAGAGAGAGAGAGAGAGAGAGAGAGAGAGAGAGAGAGAGAGAGAGAGAGAGAGAGAGAGAGAGAGAGAGAGAGAGAGAGAGAGAGAGAGGAGAGAGAGAGAGAGAGAGAGAGAGAGGAGAGAGAGAGAGAGAGGAGAGAGAGAGAGAGAGAGAGAGAGAGAGAGAGAGAGAGAGAGAGAGAGAGAGAGAGAGAGAGGAGAGAGAGAGAGAGAGAGAGAGAGAGAGAGAGAGAGGAGAGAGAGGGAGAGAGAGAGAGAGAGAGAGAGAGAGAGAGAGGAGAGAAGAGAGAGAGAGAGAGAGAGAGAGAGAGAGAGAGAGAGAGAGAGAGAGAGAGAGAGAGAGAGAGAGAGAAGAGAGAGAGAGAGAGAGCAGAGAGAGAGAGAGAGAGAGAGAGAGAGAGGAGAGAGAGAGAGAGAGATTAGAGAGAGAGAGAGAGAGAGAAGAGAGAAGAGAGAGAGAGGAGAGAGAGAGAGAGAGCGATAGAGAATGAGAGAGCGAACGAGAAAAGCGAAAGAGAAAAAAAAAAACGAAAGAGAAAAAAAGAAACAGAAAGAAAGACATCGACAAACAGACAACCAAACAGACACAGACACACACACACAAACAAAAAATCGCCGAAGATCCCGAGGCGCACGAGACGGAGTTCAAGGTCTCTGCCCCGAATGCCGGAAGGTCTCTGGCACGGTTGAGGGCAGAAGCGAGGGGAGAAATCGACAGTCAGAGGACGCATATTCTCGGATGCGTCCACGCCCTGGCCTTCCGGAGATAGGAGGCGCGGGGGGGGGGGGGGGGGAGGAAGGACGAAGGGAGAGAGATGGAGGGAAAGGGAGGGAAGGAGGAGGGAGGGAATAGAAGGTGGGAAAGGAGGGGAGGGAGGGAGGGAGGGAGAGAAGGAGGAAGAGAGGGAGGGAGGGGGGGAGGGAGAGAAAAGGAGGGGAAAGAGAGAGGGAGGGAGGGGAGGAGAGAGAGAGAGAGAGAGAGAGAGAGAGAGAGAGAGAGAGAGAGAGAGAGAGAGAGAGATGAGAGAGAGAAGAGAGAGAGAATAATTACATCAGAAGAATCACATCGCACCGTCCCATCCACCCCACCCCCACCCCTCCAAAAAGAAAAAGAAAAAGAAAAATTCAAAAAGTTAAAATTAGAACACAGAACAGATTCCTCCATTGTTTCAACAGGTAAAATAAAATCCAACGATGACACGGAAAAGACATAAATAACATCCCTTTTTTGGTCTACAGATTGGAATGGAAAAAGGAAAGAAAAAAGATTTTTAAAAATACTTTTTGACATTAAAAATCCGGATAACACGTTTGAAATAAGTATTGGCGAGTCGGATACGTGAGACAGACCTATCGTTTGGTATTTTCAAAATCATCATTATGAAAATATATTTTTTTCTTTCTGTCTCCCTTTTCAATCAGTTTGTCTGTTTTAAAGATTTTGTGATATTTTTTTTTTCTTTTTTCTTTCTCTCTTGAAGGTGTCAGAAGAAAGTTTTGCGCTAAATGATGAAACGCAGGATTAAACTCCGACCTTTTCTTTTGTTTCCGTACACTTCTGCTTCTCTCTCTCTTCCTCTTTCTCTGTCTTTGTGTCTCTATTTCTTTTTCTCTCTCCCTGTCTCCCTCTCAGTCTCTCTCTCTGCCTCCCTCTTAGTCTGTCTGTCTGTCTGTCTCTCTCTCACACTCTCTCTCTCTCTCTCTCTCTCTCTCTCTCTCTCTCTCTCTCTCTCTCTCTCTCTCTCTCTCTCTCTATATATATATATATATATATATATATATATATATATATATATATATATATATATATATATATATATACATATATGTGTGTGTATATACATAAACATACACACGTATGTATACCACCCAAATCAATATGAATTTACAATCCA
>NW_020868913.1:568688-573688 GCF_003789085.1 Penaeus vannamei
CTCTCTTTCTCTCTCTCTCCGCGACACCCCCTCCTTCCCTCTCCCACACTCGCTTTCCCCTCCCCCACCCTTCCCCTCTCCCACCTTCTCTTCCCCCTCTTTCTTTTCTCTCTTCCATTTATCCTCCCTTCCCTCCCTCCCCCTCCCCCGAGGTCCCTTCCCACGACAAAACGGAGAAGCAGAAGATGTCGCATTAAGGAAGGTGAAGTCAAGGTCGATCCAGACGAACAAGTTTGGTAAAAGTTCTCAATCCTGCCTTTGAGGAATCGGATGCATTTTCGTTCTTTTTATTTTCTTTTTCTTTCTCTTTTTTTCGTTTGTTTGCTATGGAAGTATCTGTTTAGTTTTTTTATTTGTTTTGTATCTGTTTTGTTTTTTATTTGTTTTGTAAGTGTCTGTTTAGTTTTGTTTGCTTTGGAAGTATCTGTTTAGTTTGTTTGTTTTGGAAGTATCTGCTGTTTGTTTTTGTTTGCTTTAGAAGTATCTGTTTAGTTAGTTTCTTGTTTATTTTACTCTAAAATTGTGTTACTATCGTGTCCAGTTCGTGTGCAATAATTATAATAGATTATGATAACATGGAAAGGTAGCAATGATACTACTAATGTTAATTATAATCATCATTAGTAATAGTCATAATCATAATGAGGATAATGATAATAATTACAATAACAATCCGACAGAAGGCACATTGTTACAACAACAACAACAGCGGCAACAGTAATAATGATGTTATTAGGAATAATGATCATGAAAATGGTAATGATAGTAATAATAGGAATAATAATGATAATAATAATAATGATGATTACAATAACAATAATGATAACTAAAATAGTCATGATAATAAAAGTAATGATAATAATGATAATGATAATAACAGTAGCAATGATAATGATAAGAATAATCATTACAACAATAATAATGATAATGACAATAGTAATGATAATGATGATAATAATAATAATAATAATAATAATAATAATAATAATAATAATAATAATAATAATTACAATAATAATAATGACAATCAAAATAGTAATAATAATAATAATAGTAATGATAATAATGATAATAAATACCGCACATTTATTACCTGACCCAGCTGCCTTCCCGCCTTTCAGTTATCGTCATTTAGTTCAAAGAAAAATTTAGAAGTTTAGAAATGTTCAACCTTGACTTGTCCGACAGAACGCACACCCAGTTACGTGAACCGAGAGTTTGTTTGCGTGTGTGTGTTTGTTTGTTTGTTTGTTTGCGTGTGCGTGTGTGTATGTGTGTGCGTGTTTCTTTGTTTGTTTGTTTGCGCGTTTCTTTTGCTTGTTTCGTGTGTGGGTGCGTGTTTGTTTGTTTGTTTGTTTACGTGTGTGTGTGCGCGTTTCTTTGTTTGTTTCGTGTGTGTATGTGTTTGCGTGTTTTGTTTGTTTGCGTGTGTGCGTGCGTGTTCTTTGTTTAGTGATTGCGTGTGTGTGTTTGTTTGTTGGTTTGTTTGCGTGTACGTGTTTCTTTGTTTGTTTGCGTGTGTGTTTCTTTGTTTATTTGTTTGCGTGTGTGTGCGTGTTTCTTTGTTTGTTTGCGTGTGTGTGTTTGTTTGTTTGCGTGTGTGTGTTGTTGTTTGCGTGTGCGTGTTTGTTTGTTTGTTTGCGTGTGTGTGTGTGTTGTTTCTTTGCTTGTTTGTTTGCGTGTCTGTGCGTGTTTCTTTGCTTGTTTGTTTGCGTGTTGGTGTGTGTACGTGTTTGTTTCTTTGTTCGTTAGCGTGTGCGTGTGTGTGTGTGTGTGCATGTTGTTTGGTTGTTTGTCTGTGTGTATGTGTTTGTTTGTTTCTTTATTTATTTGTGCTTATTTGTCCTTGTGCTTATTAGTTTCGCGTATTTCAAGTTTGCTTTTGGTATTAATTAATCTATAGGATGAATTTAGCTTGTTTATAAATTGTGTTGTTTTTCTTTGCGTGTTTTCATTTATGGTTAATTGTGAATTTGTATTCATTTTTTTTTTCTTTTTTTGGGGGGGTGTCATTTTGTTTGCATTTAAATTTTATTTGTTTAAGTATGGATAAGTGTGATGAAAGCAGTGTGTTTCGCTTGTCTATTTGTATGCTTTTTTTTGTTTGTTTGTTTATGGCTACTCCTCTCTCTCTCTATCTATCTATCTATCTATCTCTCTCTCTCTCTCTCTCTCTCTCTCTCTCTCTCTCTCTCTCTCTCTCTCTCTCTCTCTCTCTCTCTCTCTCTCTCTCTCTCTCTCTCTCTCTCTCTCTTCTCTTTCTTTCTTTTTTTCTTTTTTGTTTGCATTTGTCCCTTCTTGTTTCCATTGTCCCAGGAAACAGGTGATTATTACGAATATTATATCCATTTGTCTATATAGCCCATTGTCTCGGTACGTACCTCCCCTCTCCCTGTATTATAGATTCTCCGTCCTCTCTCTCTCTCTCTCTCTCTCTCTCTCTCTCTATCTATCTATCTATCTATCTATCTATCTATCTATCTATCTATCTATCTATCTATCTACACACACCTGTGTGTGTGTGTATGTATGTATGTATATATATATATATATATATATATATATATATATATATATATATATATATATATATATATATATATATATATATATTTATTCAGCACTACTGTTCTGTTTGTACGCACTCATTCATGTCATTTCACTGTTAGCACTTGCCTCATAGACGCCAGAGTGCGAATGGGCGCGAGGAGAGCGCAGTGTGCCAGGGGGCCAAGGTCAGCCACAGTGCCCGCAGCCCCGCACCTGAGGCAACCCACCTGAGGGAACCCACCTGAGGCAACCCACCTGAGAGAACCCACCTGAGGGACACCTGAGTTCACCGGAATGCATTTTCTGCGGTTTGGTTGGCATTTGGGTGGATTCGGTGCGAGGGCGTGTTTTGTAGGGCAGTGGGTGTTGCTTTGCTGGCTGCGTGGGTGGGTGGGTGGGGGAGAGAGGGGGGGGGGGAGAGGTGCAAGGGGTGTCTGTTGCCCTGATTTTAGAGAGTGTGTTTGCGGGATGCGTATGGTATGTAGTGTGTCTTTGTTTATTGGAAAGGTGTGTTGTTTGTTTAGTCTTTGTTATTCGTCGTGTTCTGTCTTTGTTTATTCGTGTGTTTCTGTCTTTGTTTATTCGTAGTGTGCTGTCCGTGTTTGTGTGTATGCACGCACGTGTATATTCATAAAGCTATTTAATGTAATCTATTTATAAATATCTATATCGTATTTGCACACATCTATTATATACACCACACATTTGTTTGTGTATATATGTATGTATCTGCTTGTATATTAGTGTTGTGTGTGTATTGTATATCTATGTTAAATGCAGTTTACTATATTCCATATTATATAATATATATCTCTATATACTATAGTATGTAGGATTTATCTATTTCTTTTCTATCTTTATATTTATTTAATTACTCTAGTCTTTTCTTAATATCTAATTGTTTATGATTGAGTCATTAGATAGATAGAGAGCAGATCTATATAGAAATAGATGAATAAACATATCGGAATAACAAATCACCACATCACATCTCTTGAGCCGGACATTTTTGATTGTGGGGGTCTTTTACGTCTTCCTTGTTTAATTTTTCTTATCTTTTTTTTTGGCTCACGATCATTCAAATGTTATAGACTTGTAGTTGATTGTTATGCTATACGGTATTAATTATATATATGTAATTCGACTATCATGATAATTCCATTTTATTAGGGTTTATATGTGTGCTTATTTTTGTTCTTCTTGGCGTTTTGGCTTAGTTATGGTTATTATAGTTGTTTAGGTTAGCGTATATTTGAGTGTATATATACAATATATTATATTCACATATACTATGGTCTTTACTAGTACTCTATTCTAACTGAGTAGCCCTATATATATATAGTTATTACATATATAGATATATATATATATTACATATATATATATACATATGTATATATACATATATATATATCAATACTATAACATACTATGAGTACCCTATATATTACTGACCCGACCACACACAAAACAACACACGCACACACAACACCCACGACACACACACACAGCACATATCCATAATCAACACTATATATATAATATATATAATATATATATATATAAATTATTATATATAATATGTATAATATATGTATATATATACTGTATATAAACCTACTGTATATATATGTATATACATATCATATACTATATGCTAGTTATATTAGACATGTATATATATGATATTATATAATATATTATAACTGTATTATAATGTATATATATATTGATATATATATATATATATATATATATATATATGTGTACATATAATATTACACACCACACACACACACACCCACACATCACATATATATATATATATAGTATATATATATATATTCATATACGCGTATACTATAAATAATATATATATGAGGTCATATAGTATGTACATAATGAGTAGGCTATATTGTATTTAGTATATATATATACTATATAATAGTACCGGGTAGTATGGTGATATTTGGTTCTTTATGAACCCAGTTTATATATCTATATTAGGTGTGTAGTTGTATAGTTTGCTTTTGGGTTCTATTTATCTGTTTATTATATCATACAATATTTAGTGTTATTTATATTTATTTTTTTATTATATATTTATTTGTGAGATATATACGTTAACTAGGGTATCACGCTACGTGACCTGAGCTTATACGAGTATGTATATGAGAGTAGAGATGAGAGGAGAGAGAGAGAGAGTTAGGATGTATGAGTGATGATTAGTATGATAGATGAGTATGAGTAGTAATATGTTTATGATGTATGAGGATATGATCATATTTGAGAGAGAGATCATTATGTGTAAGGAGGCTATTTATTATTTATAATTTATCTTATAGTTATAGTATTATTTTTCATGTGGTTTCTATATATATATTATTCCCCCTTATTTATTATTTGCTATTATTCGGATTGATTATGTGTGTGTATTGATATGAGTAATA
>NW_020868913.1:591188-593688 GCF_003789085.1 Penaeus vannamei
TTATTATTATTATCATTATCATTATTATATTAGCTATTATTATCATTATTAGCAATATTGTTATTATTATTATCATTATTATTCTATTATTATCATTATTAGCAATATCGTTATTATTATTATCATTAAGCCCGCCCTATACAAATAGGGGAAGATGGCGAAGGTGGTTGAAACAATCCTGATGACGATGATGGGTAAACATCTTCTGAGGAAGGTCATGCGATGTTAGTGTTAGCTACGTAGAGAATGGAAAAAATACATGTTTACGAATGTAGGATGTAAAATGTTATATCGAGAAATCTGTAACAAAAGTGAAAATAAAGTAAATATTCTGAATAATTTCTGAATAATTTATATAGTAGCTATATAATTTATATAATACAAAATAAATATTTTGATATCATCGTGTTATTATAACTGTTATGTCCAATTTTTTTCCGTCTGTGTCGTTATATTTTTATACCGTTGATAACAATCTGTGAATTCAGTGAAATTGAATAATGATTTTTCATAATTATCTCTATTCTAATTTTTAAAACTATCTTTACTATTAGTTGTATGATCATCGCCGGTCTTGGCAGTCCCGGAAACATTCAAATTAGTTTCTTTATAATCAAAGTAATGGTAATGATATTATGGAAGTATCGCTGTCAATACTATGAATATTAACATGATCAATCTTCATAGTGATCACTTTCCATTAATATTTCCTTTGCTTTTCCTGTTTCTGAAATTAAACTTTGCAGTCTCATGATATACCATACTTTGAATAGAAAAAAATAACACTTTAACTACCATATATTCTCTTTATTCTTTCGAATGGTATATTGGGAAACATGTGATACTTTGAATTAAAAAGATGATACGTTGATTACCACACATTCTCTCTATTCTTTCGTATGGTATATTGGGAAACATTTTGTAGTCTAACTCAAGCTAATGATATACCTTAGACTTACTAATACCAAAATCCCTGTTTGTAAGTATGGTTTTTCTTCCTCATTGCATACACTACATTGATCATTTTGTGGGTACTTTTCTCCTTTCTTTCAAGCAGCAGAAAAGTTTACTGACTGTCGGTTGTTCACATGAAAATAAGTATTCTCTTTTACCTTAAAATAAGTGTAATTGTGTTTAAGAATCTTCTCTTTTACCTTAATTGTGTTTAGTACCTTAATTGTGTTTAGGAATCTTCTCTTTTACCTATTTTACCTTAATTGTCTTTAGGAATCTATAGAAGCTATTTATCCTCTATGAAGGAGTGTGATGTTTTCCTTAAGACGTTTCACTATCGCCAACAAAATTGAAAATAAAAAATTCAGGAAAATATTGTGTTTGCTGAAGCCCTCGAATTTAACGACCAGTTTGTTGAAAAATGTGCAAGATCCGCTCCGATGAATATTCATATATATGGACATGTATATAAGAAATAAATGTATTTCTTTCCATCTGATAGATATACATTTATCTATCTATCTATCCGGTAGATCTGCATGTTTAGACCGATAGACGTGTATTCATAACTGTGTGTATGCACGATTGTATATTGAATATTCGTGGGGTCCGGCCTTGCACAAATTTAACAAACCGGCCCCATGTGTCTAGAGGCGTCACAGTTCTAAGCTTCCAACATTAATTAATGCTTTTACATTTTTAATTAATCATTTACGAAATAATCTTACGTCTGCTGCACATACTAAGTCTCTTTCTTTTAACAGGGTGAACGAACTGAAACTTCCCCCATGAACGACTTTTCTAATGAAATGCTAAACGTGAATTACGTGTAATGAATAATACATTTGAAGAAATATTCAATGAGCTTCCTGTACGCAGTGAATGTCTCTCTGATTGGCGAGTGATATCGGAAACTTAGATCTTCGTGTATAATTGTCTCAAGAAGTTACAACGGATTTTATTGCCTCAAATAATGACAACCTTTGCTAATTCCTAACGAGATTTAGTTATTATTGTCTCCATTAAAATCAATTATAATTCTGCATCGCGGGAGAAACGTGTCTATCTGTGCAAATAGACGGGTATCTGTGACGTCTGACGTGAGCGGTGGGTATGCACGTCAGAAGTCCTAGTGGCAGATCACAGTTTAAAGAGAAGGATAATTACAATTCCACCATAATGAGGAGGTTTTTGAAGACATCACGTACCCTGTCCAGTAGTGTTCCGAGATCAGTATAGCAGATATAAGTAAATTTCCTTATAGTTCGGTGATAGTATCCATATGTCTTCCCTACCATAGCTAAAAATATAGTCTGATAGTTAATGCTTTTCAGTAAAAACGAAGATAAAGCTTTAGTTTACAGTATAGAATAAAATACTGATATAGAGAATCCTTTTTAAAGCTAAAGGTACGAATAAAGAAAGGGTAAGCAATCTGTCACAATGAAAGAAAACCCTCAACACTTTTTTTTTTTTTTTTTTATAAAATTTCAAATTTTTTCTTTATTTACTTACTATATAATACAATTTCTACTGGATACTATGC
>NW_020868913.1:608688-613688 GCF_003789085.1 Penaeus vannamei
TCCAGGTGCATCACATCCAACAGTAAACATAAAATCCACTTGGCAGCAGGGTTTTAAGGTGGGGGGGGGGGGTGGAGATAAGTAGGTGTAAGAGACAGGTGGCGCTGTAGGAGATGGGTGTTCCCTGGCGACGCTGGAGCAATGGAACGTGATCGTAGCCCAGCTGATTGTAAAAAGGGATCGTCAAGTATTACCTCATGGAGTATCAAGTGTGAAAAACAAGCAGATAAGAAAAAGGGGGGGGGGGCTGACAACACGAAGGGCGTCATGGGGTGCTGTCAGGTGCCAGGGCAGGTAGAGGTGCTGATGTCGCAGCGGTTCCAGATGTGAGGTCATCATCTTGTCATCAACATAGCAGTTTGTGAAAGAAGTCCCGGCGTCGTGTCACATTGGGCGCGAGTGAAGTAAGTTTGACACGATGGCTGAGCACTCGAAGCACATTTTGAGTAACGCCACAGTTTATGCAACTCATCCACTGTACACACATACACAGACGGACGGACAGCGGCGCCGTGAGTAGCAACCAGGACCACAGAAGCCTTCGGACGCAGAGGCACCGAGTAGCAACGCTCACAGGCACCAGCTTCTGCCGAAATACTGCCGCAGCTTTATACAAGGGCGGCCGTGTTTCCACAGACCTGCATCAGTTCTGTCTAAAGTAGTGATGCACAAGCCACACGTTCGCAGAGAGTGGACTCGAAAGTGCTTCCAACTTCCCGAATGGACCAAGACTTTCAGAGGTTCATCATGGCGATGCAGTTCCAGTCGTCGACGCACTCGCCCGCGCGGTTCCGGAACTGGCACTTTTCTGGACAAGGCGGCGGCGGCAAGTGGATGGGCGTCGCTGCGCGCCCTGTCCTCAACCAGGGATCCTCGTCGTTCAGCTCGCCATCGGCCAACGATCGTCGGAGGCCGTCCGCCCCGCTCGGCGCTGCGAGGGAGTCGCTTCTCGGGGCGGATCGCACCAGCACGGCGAGGACGGCCACGAACACCACTCCTCTTCTCAAAATCTCCATCCTCCTGATACACGTGGCCGCAGGTTCGTGACGATACAAGAGCAAAGTTCCGTTTCTTTTCCCTCTTCGCCTTCGTTTCGACTTCCCTTCAGGTGCTGTCCAAGAACTACAATTTCATATCGGTGCGTATGACTTGAATCTCGGCTTATTTAAAGTGGAAGGAAGTCGGAATGTCACCAGACAACCTAAATATTGAAGCTCCTCACAGGATCTGCGGGGGTACAAATTCGAAGGTCATTATATATATATCTTATACAACAAGTTTTCTGATAGTAAATTAAATGCAGCAAGATATCAACAATCAAATACGATTACAAAAATAGGTAACAAATTAGCCTAACCTGCAACTAGCCTGCGTCACCCGAATGAGAGACAACTGACCAATCAGCAACGAGCTTGTGAAAGTCCATCCTTGACGTCACAACCGCTCAGTAACGCCAGGGGGACACGATTTTTTTTAACACTATCTTATTTTCTGGGAAACTCGTAATTTACACCTCAAATGGTAATGAAAGCGATACCAGAAATACTGATAATTTTGATAAATGAGACTGATAACATAGATAATAATAAAAAAAGAGAAATTAAGTAATTAAGAAAATAACTAATGATAATCACGATTTTAATTCAGTGGCTAGGTATACTGTCAATAGCAGTTAAATAGTAAAAGTAATAAAAACTTACGATCATTATAATCATCATTATTGTATTTCCATTATCAATGTTGTGATTATTGCTATTATCACCCTCATATTAAAAGATGGTAATGATCATAATTACAGTAGGTATGATGATGATAATGCAATTAATATGAGTAATGGTATTATTATTGAAGATAATGGAGATAACGATTATAGTGATTTTTCTTTTCTTTTTTTTCTTTTCTTTTTTGAGATAGAGAGAGCGAGAGAGGAAAAACAAAGAGGAAGAAACAGAAACAGAAGACAGAGACAGAGAGTGGAAGAAACAGAGAAAGAGAGAGATAGAGGAAGAAACAGAGAAAGAGAGAGAGAGAGAGACAAAGAGACAAAGAGAGAAAAAGGAAGAGAGAGAGAGAGAGGGAGAGGGAGAGAGAGAGAGAGAGATTTGACACTCTTTAAGGGTATACAGTAAGCGGAAAGGATTAATATTAAGAGTTCGGGAATTTATAAGGGGAGTCATTGAAAATAAGGTTCCTGTATTAGTAATAATAATTGTGACATTACTAGTAGTAGCAGTAGTAGTTGTAATGATAATAATAGTCTTGATCATGATAATAAGGATGATAATTATAAAAATAACAGTGATAACAATGATTATCATTCTCATTATCATTACTATCATTATCACCATTGTTGTTATTATTACTACTGTTATTGCAATTTGTATGATCTTCATTATTGTTATTATTACCATCGTCATAATTATAACATCATCGTTATCATCTTCATTACCATTATCATTATCATCATCATCATTATCATTATCATTATCATTATCATCATCATCATCATCATAATCATCATCGTTACCATCATCATTATCATCACTACCACCGTCATCATTATCATCATCATTATTATTGTTTTGTTTTTTTTTGTTTTGTTATCATCGTCATCACTGATAAATGAACTAGTAGTACTAGTAGTTGTATCAGCAGTCATAGTAATGGTAGAAGTAGACGTTATACAAGTAATAGCAATGGAAGTAATAATGATAATAGTATCGTTATCATCTTCATTACCATTATCATTATCATCATCATCATCATTATCATTATCACTATCATCATCATCATCATCATAATCATCATCGTTACCATCCTCATCATTATCATCACCAACACCGACATCATTATCATCATTTTTTTTTTTTTTTTTTTTTTTTGTTATCATCGTCATCACTGATAAATGAACTAGTAGTACTAGTAGTTGTATCACCGGTCATAGTAATGGTAGAAGTAGACGTAATACTAGTAATAGCAATGGAAGTAATAATGATAATAGTATCGTTATCATCTTCATTACCATTATCATTATCATCATCATCATCATCATCATTATCATTATCATCATCATCATCATCATCATCATAATCATCATCGTTACCATCATCATCATTATCATCACCAACACCGTCATCATTATCATCATTTTTTTTTTTTTTTTTTATCATCGTCATCACTGATAAATGAACTAGTAGTACTAGTAGTTGTATCAGCAGTCATAGTAATGGTAGAAGTAGACGTAATACTAGTAATAGCAATGGAAGTAATAATGATAATAGTAGTAATAGCAGCAGTAGTGTTCGTCCTGGTAATAAACCTCATAAATAAACGTAGATTTGATATACCCTCGTGTATATAAGTAAATAGATAAATAAAATACATAAATCGATATAAATAAGTAAATAAATCGATAAATGAAGATTGTATTTACATTCGTGATTACAAAACAAAATAGACCTACCGTTGGGACTCAGCTGTGTTGCCGACCACATAGAGGAGGGTGGATGACCGCATATGATCCCTGAGTTGTTTCATGTTTTGATACCTTTGCTCTAGAATAGATTGCACGATGAAAATAGATGAATGGGCATAATACGATAAAATGCAATTGGTGATGATGGAATTGTTCAATTATAACAATTAAAGATAGGTGTGTTTTGTTGCAATGAAAAAGGGAAATGTAGGAAACAAGTGAGGGAGAAATGCCTTTGGCTGATGCATGGGTAGTATGGTGATATATCTTCCACGATGCATTAAGCTAATAATGGTAGATAATGAGAAGGAGAGAATGACAGATAGTTGATAGATAGACAGAGAGATCAGTACAGAGAGAAAGAGAGAATGAGATAAAAGAGAGAGAGGTTTACAGTAGAAGAACAGTGAACCAACCTGTCGGCAAATGTCTTACCATATTCGGCAAATAATTTAAGAAAATTGCCAACCTTGTTGCAAAATCAGAGGTTTGCATCTTCCAATAGGAATTTATATATAAAAAAAATATCCCCCTTCCCCTTAGAAGAGTAAAAAAAAAAAAAAAAAAAAAAAAAAAATAGGCCCTTACACCAATACACCTTTTTTCACAAGCCATAAAAAACATCGTAAAACTTTCCTTTTCTATCCACGGAAATGTCTTTTGTATCTGTTTCTCTAAATCTATACTCTTTCTTTATATTAATTTCTTTGTTTTAATATCAGTGTTCACTATCTTATAGCGTTATCTCCCTTTCATCTCTGACTGCAATATTATATGAGAAAGTTATTCCGGCAAACAGGATTATTTTCATTGCTTGTTTATCACCTTTTTCCTCATTTCCATTTTACATTCCGCGATCATAGTGTCCTCCGATTCGATAAATGTAAACCATGTAGAATCTCGTCATTGTTGGCATCGACTCCAAAACCACGAACGCACTTTAAACAGAACCATAAAATGTTGACCAAAGACACAATGACGTTGATAAATGAATACCCGAAACATAACACAACTACAGTGCTATGCATACACACTAAAAAATAACATAGTATCTGATTTTTACTCACTTCATTACGTGTCCCAACCCCAAAACATCCCAGTATGTGCGTCAACCCCAAAACATCCCAGTATGTGCGTAGTATCATGAAAAGCTAAAAATCAATATAGAGACTCACGATGATTCCGCAAAATACGCTTTAAACACCTCAATTCCCGACCTCTGGCAATACCCATTAAAATTGTAGGAAAGGAGTGAGGGGATTCCCCGCTGACATCGCCTCCCTCAGTGCAGACTCGGTTCGTTCCCAACGCTGTAGATGCTCGTCCTTCCTGTGTGTATGTGTGTGCGTGCGTGTGTGTGTGTGTGTGTGTGTGTGTGTGCGTGTGGTGTGTGTGTGTGTGTGCGAGAGAGAGAGAGTGTGTGGTGTGTGTGTGAGAGAGAGAGAGAGAGTATGCGCGTGTGTGTATGAGTGTGAGTGTGTGTGAAGAGAAGAACACTGAGAGAGAAAGAGAGTGGGTGTTTACA
>NW_020868913.1:621188-623688 GCF_003789085.1 Penaeus vannamei
GAGAAGAGAGAGAGAGAAGAGAGAGAGAAAAAATAAACAGGGAGAGAGGTAAAAAAAATGATATTAAAAACTGCATCCTGTTAAAAGGGAAAGAAATGGGTTGGCCATTCTATCAAAACCTTTCCTACAAGAAACATATTTTCCTCGTTCCCTCCTTTGTTTTGAAATCGTATGATATCTTTTGTATGTAAATAACTTCTTTTTAGAGGTGCATGTTAGAGAGAATGGGAAAATGTAATAGGAAAGGTGGAACAGTGTAAAACGGAATTACAGCAATAGATTCGAAAGATTGTAAATTGCCAACAAAACTGAAAAGGATTATATTGTATCTAGATTGCAAGTAGACTGCAAAAGGTTGGTTACAATGGAAATACAAATAGTCTTTAAATAGATACTAAGTGACAATAATCGTGATACTGTTAAGTAAACAATCAGTACTCGGTGAACATACGAGTTGCACGAAAAAAAATGTATTACTTATAAACAAATCTCACATAAAACTCAAATTGTACCAGACTAAACACTGTAGACATGCTGGAATAGAAGTGTTGTAAATATGGTGTAAATCGACTCCTGAACCTAAAAATAGACTGTAATCCTGTACACGGGTTGCTTTAGCGAAGTTCCTAAAACGTTTGTTGTCAACGTTCTCTTCCTCAAGGACCAAAAAAAAATGTCTTATTATGTTCCCCTTACTCTTCCCGGAAAGAAAAAACACTCGTACTTTACAAATTCTAAACTGTAGTTGATTATTTTACTGTATTGCTTGTATTGCTGTATGTGTTGATTGTATTGATTGTATGTGTTGATTGTATTGCTGTAGTTGATTGTATTACAAATTCTAAACAATGTAGTTGATTGTATTACAGGGTATCGATCTAATTTCTGCTGGCTTTGTTCTACATGCATTTTTGTATAGGCCTTTCGGTTATGTTCCGAAAATTACTACACTCTTTCTCTTTCTCTCTCTATCTCTCTCTCTCTCTATCTATCTATCTATCTATCTATCTATCTATCTATCTATCTATCTATATTATATTATATATATATATATATATATATATATATATATATATATATATATATATATATATGTATGTATGTTTGTCAAAGAGATTATTGGTGCCTGAACTAAGTGAAACGACGCTGCCGGGCGTACGACTAACTTCAACTATAAAAGTTTTTTTTCATAACTAATAATGTAAAATGTATTTATTGCTTTATGGTCTGGTACCTGTATGCACATGTACTAGAAGAGAAAAATATTCAAGATTACAGAAAATGTTATTCAGTAAATGTAGAAAATGCGTATCACCCAGGGAGATGCGAATTATTTCAGAGCGTATGAGTGAAAGGGTTGAGATTTTACAAGGAATTTACCGTACATTTGCTCACATCGTTAGAAAAGTCGTAGTGTAACATGAACATTTTCTTGAATGAGGACAGTATATATGGTGTTGACTAGTGATGCGGAGGAACATTTGTTCTTCCTACACCTTGGGAGAGAAGCTTTTCTCTTAATTGGTTAGTCCACTTTTCTATCTCTTAACTTTTGAATATGTCTGAGAAAAAAGAAAATGTTTACAACTCTCTCCCTGATAATTGGATCAGAAAGATAGATGTATTGCAAATTTGAGAATTGTATATAAGTTTTAGTTCCTTTATAGTTTGTGATTATTTTTACCTCTCTCTCTCTCTCTCTCTCTCTCTCTCTCTCTGTTCTTTATGGCTTAGTATGGCATGTTTCTCTCACCTTTTACTATACCTGATATCAACAATCTCTCACAGTTCAGAGCTCCGTGGAATAGTCACGCAATATCAGTTCCATGGAAGCTGGTACGAGACATGGAAGAATCTCGTACAACTGGTAAATCTTCCTCAACCGATTCCATGCAACAAGTATCAATCATGACTTCACACAAGACATCATAGATTGCCAGTATGTGTTGTTTTCGTGTATTTCGTGTATCATATATGTATATTTATTCATATTTATGTACCGAAGCAATGTATTTACATATACACACATATATATAGATATGTGCATATGTGTGTGTGTGTGTGTGTGTGCATATCATTTATGCTGACTGTAAGAGCTTTCAGATTTGCATTTAATGTTAAGGGATGTTTTGCAGAAGCTTTTAGCAAAAATCATAACTATCAAAAAAAATCATTAAGTTTTCATATTAGGAATGCGAGACAAATTTCCAAAGAATCTGTAAAATGTTACTCTTCCTATATTTCACCCCCACCACCACCGCCCATGTATTTTTCTTCTTCTTCTTCTTCTTTCCTTCTTTTCATTTCTCTTTTCTTATTAATTTTTGTCCCCTTCTTCCCCTCTTTCTTTTTCATTTTCATTTTCTTTTACAAAAACCATGATTGACTTACAAATGTGTGGTGTGTGTGTGTGTGTGTGTGTGTGTGTGTGTGTGTGTGTGTGTGTGTGTGTGTGTGTGTGTGTGTGGTGTGTGTGTGTGTGTGTGTGTGTCATGGTTAT
>NW_020868913.1:631188-636188 GCF_003789085.1 Penaeus vannamei
TCACGTACGTGTACGGCTTTGGCTCAGAGAATTTCAGCTACTTCCTCACGCGGCAGATGGAGGACACGGACGCGGGGTCTCCGTACATGAGCAAGCTGGTGCGAGTCTGCCAGAATGACCCTGCCTACTACTCGTACACGGAGATCCCCATCGAGTGCAAGGACCAGCAGGGCAAGCACTACAACCTGGCGCAGGCGGCCTACGTGGGTAAGCCGGGCGCCGACCTGGCCAAGCAGCTGGGCATCCAGACCAACGACGACGTCCTCTTCGCCGTGTTCTCCCCGTCCGAGTCAAGCGAAAGGGAAGGCTCACCCCGGCCCGCTGACAGCAGCGCACTCTGCGTATACAGCATGAAATCCGTCAGACGCATGTTCATCGACAACATTCAGAAATGTTTTAGAGGCAAAAGCGACCGAGGACTCAACTTCATCTCGCCATCACACCACTGCATCAAGTTGGTAAGTTCTGACATCTAAGTTCCACTTGAACTACCCTTGGCCTGTCTCGCCGAAGACAAGTGGGTTTCATATGATAGTCAGTGGCAGTGTTAGGGATTGTTCAACATTTGAAAAGCATTCGACTTGCACGGCCCTCCCCACACACGCAGGTAATGTTCATAAGCGATGCCTGATATTTGATATTCAATGCCTGTAAACAACACGTGTCTAAACTTAATTACTCCCCTCCAAGAAGGTTGTGTTCGGTAGCATTGGATAGTTTGCTTGTCTATAGGTTAGGCCACAGCATTTCTTTTCTTCTGCTTTAATGGCTGGCCCGCCGACTATTTGTTTCCAGGAAAATATATTTTCTTAAAGTGAAAATCCCGGTTTTTTTCTTCAAATTTACCTTACACGTCATGTCATGTCTACTGTCTATCGTGTCCGTGGTCGGTGATCGCTTCTGATCAGTACTGGTGTATTTCGCAATATTCGCGGAGAACCCGCGCAATAGGATGTAAACACATTATAAAATCAAAACAAAAATGGCCATGGCGAGTGGTGTGCAGGCCGGGTCGCTGTTTCAACGGGAAAGATGATAAAGTGTGACCGTCCTGGAAGGACCCAAGATTGCATGTAGTTTTTCGGACCTTTCCCTACCTGTGCAAAATGGCAAAGTACATATACATGTAATTGTTTGGTGAATATTTTTCCTTTTTATTTCCTAAATAATAAATTTTGTTTGAAAGAATTCTTTGTTTTCATTCAACTCGAAGACTTCTAGTAAGACAGAATTGTACTTCCTCCAGGTGCTGGAACTGATACATTCCTTCTGATTTATTTTTTTTACCCTCCCACCTACATTTCATTTATCACCCGACCTGCTCGCTTTTCAAGAAAAAAATCGTTGTGGCCTCAGGTAGATAACTCAAAAAGTTAACAGATTTTTTAAAATATTACCAGAGGTAAAAATTAACTTTAATTTTTTTTTAATTCTTTAGATGATTGCATTATCATTATTATTACCCTTACTACCTCTGTCAAGGTAACGCTTATGGACGTAACCAGTAGACTTGAGAGTTATTTTAATGTAATTCTTCAAGTGTGAATATTTTTAATGCATCAGTGACCCTGTTACTTTAGCGGCGGCATGCGCTCTCTGAAAGCTTTTAGTTAATATATGTAATAGTAACTTCGAAAAGGCTTCAAGTGTGCCTAGTCATGTTGCAATTACCAAGTATCGTAGTGCTTTATGTCTTTAAAGGGGTTACATGCAAGGAATGTATAACTAGGTATCTCCGCTTCCATTTAGCATACTGAGCCCAAAAATGAGATTGACTTCTTCCCAAGAGTTTGTTGTTGGTAAGGATCTCTCCATTATCATAAATAAAAGAGAGGAATCTTGGTTTTACTTCTGGTGATTAAAACGAAAGCAAGTAAATTTTACAAATAATCGTTTACCTAGCTATATCTGATATCACATGAGGCACTCTCACTGGATTAACATGGTGATGTCATCAGCTCTGCCCCTTTCTTGACACAAAAATTTGCCTGAAATTTCTTTTTTAAGCAAATTTTCTTTGAAAATAGTTCAGTAATAATAATGGCAAAACATTATCATTAAAGAAACCACTAAAGAGAGAGAAATAAAACAAACATTTAACATTTGTAATGAATAAAGGTGATAGGGTGGGACTTGGCTCAGAAATTCCCAACTAGGAATTTCATCAAGGTAGAGTGATTAAATCATGTATAAATACCTTGCTGATACCATTGCCTACCCTTTCATATACGATAAAGGAAAAGTAGCCCTTTTGCCATTTAGGGCTATGAATCCTAATACCTTTCGGCCAGACTCAGCTTCCTCTTAAGCAACACTCTCTCCCTCCCTGTGTCTCTGCCTCCCCTACCTCTCTCTCTCTCTTTCTCTCTCTCTCTCTCTCTCCCTTCCCTCTCTCTCTCTCTTTATTTTCTCTCTCCCCCTCCTTCCTTCCCTCTCCCGCTATCACCCCCTCTTCCTCCTCCCTCTCCCTCTCTTACCATCTTCTCTCTCTTTCTCTCCTTCTACTCCCATATGCCTCCCCTACTCCCCCTCTTCTCTCTCTCTCTTTCCCTTTCTTTCTCTTTCTCTCTCTCTTTCTCTAAACACTATTCATCTTAACCCTTTCCATCCTCACTTCTCTCTTACCCAAGGTACTTAAACATAGGTAGGCCCACTCCATTTTGATGAAAATCCTAGTTGGCAATTTCTGAGCCAAGCCCCATCTCCGTCTTTATTCACTGTATATTATATTTACTCATGGGTTATTTTTCATGGGTATAGCTAATGTCGTCATCATGTTAAGACTATGAGAGTGCACCTTGAGATTTCTGATATTGCTTGATATATGATTATTTGTATAATTTACTCCATAAAGGTATAATTACCAGGAAAAAAATTCCCTCTTTTGTTTGTAATGAAGTGTTCCTTACTATCAACTATTAACAATATCACTTTTGGATTCATCAGGCTAAATCGAAGTGAAGCTACCATGTTTAATGCACCTTACTTTCACCCTTATTTACATAGAGAATGTGATGTTAATGATCATTTTTCCTTTACAGAGGATCAGGAATCTGAATGAGGATTTCTGTGGCATGGATGTGAACACACCCCTGGGCGGAGAGCAGCCTGTGGAGAGTCTGGCCAGCCTCACCTTCCCGACGCGACTCACCGCCGTCGCCGCCACGTCAACCGAGGTCTACACGGTGGTCTTCCTCGGCACGGCCCAGGGCCACCTGAAGAAGGTATGAGCGAGGCGAATACCGTTGCTTTTGTTGCTGACGTTCTTTGGGTTGATTTGGGGTATTATTGGAATAGGTAGCTATTGCGAGACTTCCTTGAGATTGAATGTCTCAAGCATATTGCCACCTTTCCTCCACTGGCCTCATACATGTAAATAACACGATTTCATTTTCTGTATTTTATATGACTTCAGCAAGATGTTACTGACTTTTAATGATTATTCTGATCTTATGGTCCGTCGCCTTCCAGGTTGTGATAGAGAACCAGAATAATGCGCTGGAATATGATGACATCGAGGTGGACCAGGGATCAGCAGTCAGGCAAGACATGCACTTTGACAAGGCGGGCGACCACCTGTACGTCATGACTAGTAACAAGGTAAGTTGGCCACTTGCCAATTGTGCTACTACATGTAGGTATGGTTACTGTACACAATATCGTTTCACACATCCGTCCTTGGCTCAAAGGCTGTAGAGTCTACTTCACCAGATATATAAGCGTGTATGTACATATGTGTGTGTGCGTGTGTGTGTGAATGTGTGTCTGTATATATGTGTGTATGTATATGTATATATATATATATATATATATATATATATATATATATATATATATATATATATATATATATATATGTATGTATGTATATGTATATCATATATGTGTCTGTGTCTATATATATATATATATATATATATATATATATATGTGTGTGTGTGTGTGTGTGTGTGTGTGTGTGTGTGTGTGTGTGTGTGTGTGTGTGTGTTCTTATATACATACATGCATACATACACATACATACATACATATACATGCATATATATATATATATATATATATATATATATATATATATATATATATATAGTTTATCCTTATATATACATACAAATACATAAATATATCATGCTAGTTTCAAAGTCTGGGCATAAAAGAACATCTCACAGCATCAACCTAAGTCTTGGTAGGCCCGTTTCCCTACGAACAGGTCCCCTGCATCCACATGGAGTACCGCTACCATCATTCGTGAACGAAGGAGGGTGGCTTTAGTACAGGTGAATGGAAGGGTCTTGGCTTGTAGCTTTATTGTGAAAGGTAGATGATGCAAGACCTCACGAGAGACGTGGAATGGCGACGAGTATACCCTGTGTGTCACACACACACACATATATGTATTATATAATATATATCTGTATAAATATATGTATATATATAAATAGATAGATAGAGAGAGAGGATGAAGAAGAGAGGGAGAGGGAGATGTATGTATATTGTGCCATGCCCGATTCGGGCCTTGACGAACCATTAGGAACGGAACACGCGCAGTTCTGTTCTTTGGCATACTGTGTCTGTGATCTTTCTGGCAGTGGCATTGTATTGCTTATAAAAAATTGCAATCTCCGTCTTCGCGCTTGTTTTCCGGGTATCTTTCCATTGAGACAGAGATTTTTATTGATTCCTTTCGGATTATGTGTCCTACGAACTTGTTCTGGCCACGTTGAACTCAGAGAAGCAGTCTTTCTTGTTGGATGTGGTTCAGGACATCGTTGTTGGTTACCCTATTGATGTAAGAGATCTTCAGCATACGTATGTAGAACCATATTTCAGTGGCTTGGATTTTCTTCCGGGTTTCTGCTGTCAGGGTCCATGAACCATAGAGAAGCGTTGACCAAAAAATGTTTTGAGGACGCAGATCTTGCTCGACATTGATAGCTTTCGGTCGCAAAGGATTAGCTTCATTTTCCTGAAAGCCTCTTTGGCTAAATTGATTCGTTTCC
>NW_020868913.1:641188-651188 GCF_003789085.1 Penaeus vannamei
AGAAATTTTGGTTTCATCAGGCTCTCAAAAATCAATCAAGGTCAAAGTTGACAACATAGCTGTAAGTAAAAGATTTCTGTTGATTTACAAAGGAAAATAGAAATGAATCTTCAGTATGTCTCCATTTCATATTGCATAATTAGGTTGCCCTATTTTTTAAATATTAGATTTCTTATCTTTGCAGCAATTCATCGTGCAGACAAGGTATGTGTGTCAATTCAACATTGAGGGAAGAGTTACCAGTGTAAGTGCCAACTTGCTGAGTGATACTATTTACTGTGACAGAATGGAATTTTCATACACAACAGCTGCGCCGTCAATTAATGCAACATTTGCTGTGATCTGGGGAGGCTCAAAACCCCTTGATAATCCTGGTAACATTCATGGTGAGTTTGATATTTTGTATCTGGCTTAATTGATACATGCATATATCCCTTCCATAATGGTAAATATATGAGTTTACATTTGAGTTTTTAAAATTGTTCATTGGCTCACCATGTGTCTCAGTTATCTTAATTGTCTGTTAAACCTGTTCACTTTTTCTTCCCTTTAATTCCTCCAACCAGTGCTGGTATATAAATGTCAGCACATGGCCAACAACTGTGGCATGTGCTTGAATCTTGCGGAGCGCTTTAGATGTGGCTGGTGTCAGTCAAGTAGTCGGTGTGAGGTGGCAGCCCAGTGTGAGGAAGGAGCGTGGCTGGACAGGGATCGCACTTGTCCCAATATAATGATTACCAACTTTTATCCGCGAAGTGGCCCCTGGGACGGAGGCACGAATGTTACCATAGAAGGTATAGTATGTGGTTTAGATTTTGGATACTAAGAATGGTGAGTGGTGACCTTTTCCTAAAAAAAAGCTAGATAATTTTTTAAATTGGATTCATAATGTGGCAGAAGATAGCATATTTATAGATTGATTAAAGTGTTCCCTCTTTCTCTTCAGGTATTAATTTGGGCAAGCAGATTGATGACATCTATGATGGAATATATGTTGCTGGCATTCCCTGCCAGCCGATTCGTGATTCATATGTCCCAACCAGAAAGGTTACTTGCCTGGTAGACAGCCCAGGAGTGAATTCCTTTAAGGAAGGACCCATTGTTGTAAAGGTTTGTAATGATGTCATTATTGCAAGTAGCAGTGTATAAGGTGTAGCTGAAAGATTGAGACACAAATGGCATGTTACAGGTGTCTCGCGAATACCGAAGTGAATCCGAAGCCAAGTTTAGATTTGTGAATCCAGAGATAACAGCCATTTCACCAGATTCAGGACCAAGGTCGGGGGGAACAGTGCTCCACATTATTGGCAAGTATATGAATGCTGGCAGCCGCATTAATGCCTTCATCAACGGACTTCCATGCACAATTCAAAGGTAAGCACTAACTGTATATCCGGACAGTTACAACCTAAGTATTGATGAATCACACACCATTGCTTCAGTGGGGCATTTTTTTTTAAAGCCTAATTGGAATGTTATCTGCAGCACAAATGCAAGCACAGCAACATGCATCACATCTTCGTATTCGGACTTGCCAAAGGAAGATAGTATCGAAATGACCTTCGACAATGGCCGAAGAAAGTTGGAGGGGAAGTACTTCACTTACGTTGACGACTCAGAGATGTTTGTCTGGTCTGGTGGAGTGGCAGAGGCTGGTGTAGTAAGTCATTCTTTTCTCAATCATTAGTTTTCTTTGAAAGATGTACAGCTTTTCTTCTGGCTTTTAAATATTTGATAGTTCATTTGACTGAAATGTGCAATATTTTTTTTCTTTTTTTTGAACTTTACCAGGAATTTGTTTTATGAAGAGAAATGGTCCGAGAGGTATTCCATCTGGAGGAATGATTATCACTGTTGATGGCACCAATTTCAAGGCTTTTTGTGTCTTTGTTTCATTTATGCATTTAAAATTTAAATCTTAAATATTGGTTTATAGATGTACAAGTATTTAGTCAACACAGATATGATAACATAACTCTTTCTCTGAAAACAAGAAACAGGAGTTATGTATAAAGAAGTTTTTTTTATTTATTTGGTTTTGATGTTACTTTCTTGAATAAATCGCTTAATAATATTTATAATAAAAATAACAACATGCAGCCCAATTTTACCTACCCAGAACCTTAAGATCTGGTTACTATTCACACTTGTAAACTTTTCGCTACCTCCGCCAGGTGCAGACGGCCATCACCAAGGGGCCAAACTTGCGCTTCATTGTGGGCCGCTTCGAGGATGACCAATGGCAGGAGTTCACGCACCTCACGGTCGACAAGAAAACAGGCATGGTGTACGCAGGGGGCGTGAACCGGCTCTACAAGCTGGACCCGAACTTGCGGCGCTTGCAGTACGTGGTCACAGGCCCTGTAAAGGACTCCGTGCAGTGCTCAGCCAGCGTCTGCTTTGGCGACACAATCCTGAACATGAAGACCACCAACAACGTCAACAAAGTGCTAGTGATCGACTACTATCGCTCACGCCTCATTGTGTGTGGCACTGTGCGACAAGGCTCGTGCCAGGTTTGTAAGCTGCAGGACATCACGCAGCTGACCCGCAACGTGAGTGAGGCCATCGTGGCCAACAGCGCCACAGCCTCCACCGTGGCCTTCATCGCCCGTGGAGTGCCCAATCCATTCCGTCCACACGTGCTCTACGTCGGCGTGACGTACACAGGCAATTCCGTGCACAGGGACGAGGTGCCGGCCGTCGCCTCGCGCTCACTAGAGGACGAGCGCTTCTTAGACGTTGCCATTCACTACCCGAGGACAAGCACGCGGATGTGGGTCAATTCGCTGGTGCGAAAACAATACCTTATCACATACGTGTATGGCTTTAGCTCGGAGAAGTTCAGCTACTTCCTCACGCGGCAGATGGAGGACACCAACCCTAAGTCTCCGTACATCAGCAAGCTGGTGCGAGTCTGCCAGAATGACCAGGACTACTACTCATACACAGAGATCCCCATTGAATGCAAGGACTCGCAGGGCAAGCACTATAACCTGGCACAGGCAGCCTTCCTGGGCAAGCCGGGCACTGACCTGGCCACTCAGATGGGCATCCAGCCCAACGACGATGTCCTCTTCGCTGTGTTCTCATGTGGAAGGGAGGACTCTCCTAGGCCTGCCAACAGCAATGCTCTCTGTGTATACAGCATGAAATCCATCAGACGCAGGTTCATTGACAACATTCAAGAATGCTACAGAGGCAAAGGCGAACGAGGACTCAACTTCATCTCGCCGTCGCAACACTGTATCGAGATGGTAAGTTCCAATGTCTAAGTTCCACTTGAACTACCTTGAGTATGTCTCTCCGAAGACAAGCAGGTTTAATGTGATAGTCAGTGGCAGTGTTAGGGATTGTCCAACATTTGAAAAGCATTCTTCTTGCACAGCCCTTCCCACACACGCAAGCAGTGTTCATAAGAGATGCGTGGCATTTGATGTTCATTGCCTGTGAAAGAAAACGTGTCTTACTACTAGATGTAACAGTAACTTCGACGAGGTTTCCGGTATACTTAGTCATGTTGCAATCTCCGAGTAAGCTTGTGTTTGATCTCTTCTGTCATTAAAATGCTCTTCAGTCGCGAATTAAATGCGTTTACACGCACCTTATACTCCTGCCTCCCCATTCGCCTACAATAAAGGGAAAGCAGCCTTTTTGCCATTCAAGGCAAACATGAAGCCAAACTCAGTTTCCTATTAAGCAGGTCTTTGCAGTAGATATGTGTGTGGCAGCATGTAGTTACTTGCCCGTGAAATTGCAAAGACAAAATAGGAACATTGAGAAAGGAGAGGGCGAAGAAGAGGTTCAAAAATAATGTCATGCTTTGATCACGTATTACTTTCAAGAAAAACTCAGAAAAGCAAGCAATGCATGCATATTTTGCATCTTGTTTCTGTATTTACGGAAGAACAAGCAGTGTCAAATCGATACATTTTTGGTAGAATATGTTGTGTATTATGTAATTGTTCATTATATTTGGTCTTAAATGTTTTCTTTTTGTATGCTTGTCTCTTTTTCTTAAAGGTTAGAGTTTAAAAAAATGGCGAGTGAAGGGTCAGTTTCTTTTTACATTTTTAAGCACAGTTTGAATCGTGGTCAAAGAGGGAGGGGTGAGGAGGATCCTAGAGCATGACACGGCTACAATTCGTCTGGGAGAAATATTTACCTGGGCTGATGGCAGGCAGGTCTTGTGAGCAAATAGGTTTCCTCCAATCTCTGCCTTGAGAAAGAGGGATAGCATCTTTGCTCGGCGATGGGATTGCTAGTGGTCTAGATTTATCTTTCATTATATATATATATATATATATATATATATATATATATATATATATATATATATATGATCTCAGAATAAGTATTTTTCATCAACTTATTATTTACTTCTCATTTCGGGTTCTACTGGATGAGAAAGGCGAGCTGGAAGGGGCAGATTATCCCTGAGTATCACTTGGAGTCTTATAAGGTTCCAGAATGACAAAGTGCGACGGTCGGGAGGAGGCCGAGAGCGAGCGAACACCAGGGAGAGAACCCCCATAGCAGGCTTTAGTATGGATTATTTACATAGAGAATGTTGTATGTTAATCACTTTTTTTCTTTCTTTCTTTTATAACAGAACATTGATGTGAACGAGGATTTCTGCGGCACGGCTGTGAACACACCCCTGGGCGGAAAGCAGCCTGTGGAGAGTCTGGCCAGCCTCACCTTCCCGACGCGACTCACCGCCGTCGCCGCCACGTCAACCGATGCGTACACGGTGGTCTTCCTCGGCACGGCTCAGGGCCACCTGAAGAAGGTTTGAGCGAGGCGAATACCATTGCTTTTGTTGCTGACGTTCTCTGGGTTGATTTGGGGTATTATTGGAATAGGTAGCTATTGCGAGACTTCCTTGAGATTGAATGTCTCAAGCATATTGCCACCTTTCCTCCACTGGCCTCATACATGTAAATAACACGGTTTCATTTTATGTACTTTATATGACAAGATGTTACTGACTTTTAATGATTATTCTGATCTTATGGTCCGTCGCCTTCCAGGTTGTGATAGAGAACCAGACTAATGCGCTGGAATATGATGACATCGAGGTGGACCAGGGATCAGCAGTCAGGCAAGACATGCACTTTGACAAGGCGGGCGACCACCTGTACGTCATGACTAGTAACAAGGTAAGTTGGCCACTTGCCAGTCGTGCAGTTATGTGGAGGTATGAATGCAGAAAAGGTTTGAATATATTTTTCTTGCTTTCATAGAACATACCCTTTATTAGATGTAACATTTTGTGAAATCATTTCTATGCACAAATCTCAACAATGTGTATCTATGTGTATATACACATATATATATGTATCAGAATTTTTTTTTTTTTTTTTTTTCACAGATCTCAAAAGTCAAAACAAGAGAGTGCAGCATATACGAGGGACGGAACCAATGCCTGGGGGCCCGTGATCCTTACTGCGGCTGGTGTTCCTCGGAGAACAAGTGCTCCTCGCGTCGAGACTGCCGCGAGGCCTTCCAAGACCCTCGGCGTGGCTGAGCTACAAGCCAGGCCAATGCGCCACCATCACCACACTCAAGACAGACAGGATTCAGCAGACCTTTTTTATAATTATTCACACACACACAGCCACACACACATATAAATATGTATGTCTATATATATATATATATATATATATATATATATATATAATATATATATATATATATATATATAATTAATATAAATGTAGTATATTTACATACAAATATATGTAATATATTTATATGCATATATATGTAGTATATATGTGTGTGTGTTTATGTATATATGCATATACATATATGCATATAAACATATACATATGTATATGTATATATATACATATACATATATATGTTTGTATGTATACATATATATAGATATAACTTATATGTATATATATATATATTTATATATATATGTGTATCTATACATATGTATATATACATATGTACATACGTCTGTGTGTGTGTGTACGTATGTGTATATATGAATACTTATCAATATATATATATATATATATATATATATATATATATATATATATTCTCGTTAGCACTCGTTGGAGGATCCTCCAGAACTGCAGGGTGTATAGGAGTGCCGAGTTCTGTGGTACTGACCATAGATTGGTTGTAGCTACCCTCCGGGTTCACTTCAAAACTCCCCAGCGGCCCTATGAGCACCCTAGGGTGTTTCATCTGGACAGGCTGAAGGAGAGGGAGTGTGCTTGGAGGTTTGCTGAGACAATCTCTGATCGGTTCACAGCGCTTGACAATCTGACAGACCCTTTTCTTCTGTGGGACACCTTCAAGCGCGAAACGTTTGATGCAGCCAAAGAATCGATTGGAGAACGCCCGAGAGCAAGACAGAATTCAATCTCTCAGGAGACACTGGAAGCCACAGATGCTTGCCGTGCGGCTCGTCTGGCAGGGGATCGGGATTTGCACCGTTCTATGGTGCGCAGAACTCGGTCTCTGTTAAGAAGGGATAAGGAACAGTTTATTAGGAGTCTTGCTCAGGAGGTCGAAGGCCATTTCTTAGTAAATGACCTTCGTCCTGCATACCAAGCCCTGAGAAAACTGAATTCCAAGCCCTCTTCACATGTGACTGCAGTTCGTTTAGTAGGTGGCCAGATCGACTCAGATCCTGTTGCGGTGAGGGAGCGTTAGGCTGAGTACTTTGAGCAGTTGTATCAGGTTGACCCTCCAACAGTTGGATGTGGGTAGTGCCGTGATTCCGCTGCCGGACCTACCCATTAGCGAGGACCCACCCTCCCTAACTGAGGATAGGGAGGCGATCTCCAAGTTGAAGTGTGGTAAAGCAGCGGGTATTTGCGGCATCCCAGCTGAACTGTTAAAGGCTGGTGGTGAACCTATGGCGCGGGGATTACATGCTGTCCTGGCTGCCATCTGGCAGTCCGGTACCGTTCCCCCTGACCTGTTGAGGGATGTGGTCATCCCTCTCTGTAAGGGGAAGGGGGACCGATGGGACTGCAGCAATCATCGCGGCATCACACTCCTCAGTGTACCAGGCAAGGTTCTTGTCCGCATCCTTCTGAGGCGTATTAGAGACCCTCTACTAAGGCATCAGAGGCCAGAGCAATCTGGATTCACTTCTGGCAAGTCCACTATAGACCGTATCCTTGCGCTCCGAGTCATTGTAGAGCACCGTCGTGAGTTCGGACGTGGGTTGCTTGCAGCCTACATGACCTCAAGAAGGCGTTCGATACAGTGCATCGGGAATCACTCTGGGAGATCCTGAGACTGAGAGGAATTCCAACAAGGATTATTGAACTAATAGCAAACCTGTATACTGATACTGAAAGTGCTGTAAAGTGTGGTGGGATCCTGTCGAGCTTCTTTCCTGTCAGTTCAGGAGTGAGACAAGGCTGTGTTCTTGCACCATCACTTTTCAACACTTGCATGGACTGGATACAAGGCAGAGCTACTGCTCAAAGTCACTGTGGAGCAACACTGGGTAATATTAAGGTTACAGACCTTAACTTTGCCAATGATGGTGCTATTCTATCTGAGTCCTTGGAAACCCTAGTGGTGGCTCTCGCATTTAGTAATGAAGCGAAGCCCTTGGGTCTAGAGGTCTCCTGGACCAAGACCAAGATCCAGGCCTTTGGGGACTTGCTAGGAGAACCTGTTCGGTCAGTACGTGCTTGCGGCGAGGGCATTGAAGTCACAGAGAGCTTTACATACCTTGGTAGTGCAGTTCATAACGCTGGGCTGTCAGACCAGGAAGTCAGCAGACGGATTGGTCTGGCAGCAGGGGTCATGAACTCTCTCGACAAGAGTATTTGGAGGTGCCGGTACCTGTACAGAAGGACCAAGCTACGGGTTTTCATGGCCCTGATAATCAGTTTTGCTCTACGGTAGTGAAACCTGGACATTATCCAGTGCCCTGGAGTCTCGTCTTGATGCCTTTTGTAATAGGTCTTTGCGCCGGATCATGGGGTACTGTTGGCGGGATCATGTGTCTAACCAACGGTGCACCGTGAGACTGGCACAGGACCTGTTACTTGCACAATCCGGGATCGCCAACTCAGGTTATATGGCCACCTGGCTCGCTTTCCACAGGCTGATCCTGCTCATCAGGTTGTTTCTGTAAGAGACAACCCTGGGTGGAGGAGGCCTGTGGGACGACCTAGGAGGTCGTGGCTCGGGCAGATCGATCAAACCTGTCGGGAAGAGCTCGAGATGGGCCGAGTCCCTGCCTGGCGGCTTGCCATGAGGGATCCCAAAAGGTGGACGCGGCTATGCGCCCCCGTCGGCGTTAGCTCCTGATGATGTTCATGATGATATATATATGTATTTATATATGAAAACATATATGTAAACATATACATGTATATATATGTACACATATATATATGAATACATAAACATTAATATGTATGCATGTGTGTATATATAGATATAGATGTGTATCCATACATATACATATGTATATATATGTATATGTATATATATATATATATATATATATATATATATATATATATATATATATATATATACGTGTGTATATTCACGTATATATACATATGTGTATATGATATATAATATATATACATATATAAGCACACACACATACATATATACATATATATGCATATATGTATTATATATATGTATATATATGTATATATATGTGTATATATATATGTATATGTATATATATATATATATATATTATATATATATATATATATATATATGTATATGTATATATATATATATATATATGTATATGTATATATATATATATATATATATATATTATATATGTGTGTGTGTGTGTGTGTGTGTGTGTGTGTGTGTGTGTGTGTGTGTGTGTGTGTGTGTGTGTGTGTGTGTGTGTGTGTGTGTGTGTATGTATATATATATGTATATATGTATATATGTAAACATACACACATACTCATATATATATATATATATATATATATATATATATATATAAATGTATGTATACCCACAAACACACACATACATATACATACATATAGACATATATATCTATACAGGGCAGTCGTCAGGCGGCCAGGACCCCGGGGCAACGAACAGGGCCACATCCTTTTTAGGTGGGAAACGCTTTTTTTGAAATAGGAAACGCCCATTTTTTACTCAAACTTTTATGTTACTATAAACTGTTACTCGAACTTACAATCAAGAACTTGCCATCAAGAATGTTACTAATATCACACAACTTGGCGGTAGATTGAGAACATTTTTTGAATCACTGCTTTAGTATAGACACACTATAAATTTGCTGTTAGTTATTCAAATAAGTGACTACTGTATTTTTTACGGCCTCGGGGTCGTTGAGCAGACCTCTCCTGTCGGCGGTCCTGTATATATATATTTATATTTATACACACACATACACATACACACACATATATATGTATGTGTGTGGGTGTGAGTGTGTTTGTATGTGTGTATACATGTATACATGTATGCATGTGTGTATGTATAAATACATATAAAAACATGTATATAGACATATATATAAATGTATACATATGCATATATATGGATACATATCTTTATATATGTGTGCATATATATGTATAATATATATATATATATATATATATATATATATATATATATATATATATATATATATATATGTATACATATCATATATATGGATACATATCTTTATATATGTGTGCATGTATATATATGTATACATATATATATATATATATATATATATATATATATTATATATATATATATTATATATATATATATATATATATATATATATATATATGTATATATATATATATATATATATATATATATATATATATATATATATATATATATATATATATATAGCATACTGGATTCTGCATAGCATGCCACGTGGTCCGAATCCACTGCATTCATACCACGTGGTCGGCGACGGCCGCCATGGGTGTACCTGTGTGGGGAGTAGCCGCGCTTCACCCAAGCCATGCTC
>NW_020868913.1:658688-663688 GCF_003789085.1 Penaeus vannamei
TAAGGTTCAATTCTGACGTAATGCAATAATCTTTTTTAACAATTTCTGTCACTAGATGAGGAGAATGACGATGCACTTATCACACCACATTGAATTCGGTTTTCCCTATTGTATCTCTATTCTTCTTTCTCCTTCCTCACTTCTCTCTTTCTCTCTCATACACATACACACTCCCTTCTGTCCATTACCTCTCACTAGCACCCCCCCCCCTTTCTCGAACTTCTGCTTCGGGAGAAGGTAGAAAGTCGGCGGCAGACTCACGGCCAAAGGGCGTTTGAGGCTTAATGAAATACATGACAGTTCCGGCTCCGGCAAGGAGACTGGAGGGACAGTGGGAGAGGAGGAGGCTGAGGGGCAGGGAAAGGGGATGGGAAAGAAGGGAAATGGGGGAATGGAAGTGGGAAAGGAAAGAGGAGAGAGGGAGAGAGAGACGCTTTTGGATCGCAACTGGCGGGCTCTCTCTTGAAATATGAAAGGGGCTAATCAACAAAGCCCTTCCCCCAACAGATTAAAGATGAGGGAGAGTCTTATCCAAAAATAAAAAGATCAGTCGCGGAAACCCTTTTACATAGCGAAACGCTAATTACAGCCATAATCCAATGCCATTCCCAATCATAATCTGATGAAAAGGTTACGGAAGGGAAGGAACGAAGACGGAGTAGGAGGAATAGGGGAGGGAGAGGGGAGACAATATAGAGAACTAGGGAAATTGATTGTTTTGCAAATGCACTGCATCAAATTAAATCCTAGCAAAACCATTGTTTCACTAACTCCATCAAAAATGTTAGTGACCGACTAGTCCCCTAGAGAAAATTGGTGGCCATGAACCTCAAGCGTCAATCAGGCGGCGGCGGCGGCGCACTCCTGTACTCGGCTGTCAACGACATTGCAGGCCGTGGAAAGGCACTTCTCTTCGCCTATATTTTTGTTTCCTCCTCCTCCTCCTCACCTTTCTTCCTTCTCGTCCTCTCCCCCCCCCCCTTCCCCTTGGCATCGGCTGCAAGTGCGACCTAATCGACGTAAACACGCCACTTCCCATGGCCAGCTTTTAGAGAAACAGATGCGACAGACCTCGGACGCGCTCTCTCGCACGCCGACCCTCGGCGCCCTCTATACTTGGCGCAGCGGAGAGGGGGGGGGTCTACAATGTTCTCACACGCGCGTTTATAAGGGACTGCTCCCTTTTCTCCCTCTCCTTCCCCTATCCCTATCTCTCCTTCTCACTCTCTCCTCCTTCTCCCTATCCCTCTCTTCATCGCCACTATAAACACGAGAGGTGAAACTAAATTCTGCGAACGAGGCTGGTGCCCTCATTCCATCTCTATCTTCACCTCTGACCCGCCCTCCCTGACTACCAACCGACTTCAACTCTTGGCCTCATTGTTTATCGTAAAAGCAGTTTCGTCCTCTTTATCTCTCCTTCCTTATTATAATCATGTTTCTAATATGAAAAAAATACTTCGCAGACTTGTACAAATCACAATATCAATATAGGTGTTATCTTGAGAGAGAGAGAGGAAACTAATAACACTACCCGGACGAAGAGAGGGGGCATAAGGTAGAGGGAGGGAGAGAGAGTTGCTCAAAAAGAAGCTCAAGTTGACGGTATTGGCCTCTATTTTCCCTGCTTGGCAAAATGGCTGCTTTTCCTTTAACATAGGTGAAAAGGGGGGACAAGGGTATTAAAGTATTATACATAGGTTTAACCACTCTGGTGAAATTGGGTGCCCCATCAGCTTTATTCATTGTTAAATTTCTTTTTTTTTTTTTTTTTGGTTTCTCTTCTTTCATTCTTAATACTGAACCATTTTCAAAGAATATTTACTGAAAACACAACCATAAAATTTTGGGGTCAAGAAAGAGGTGGAGCTAATGACGTCACCACACCAATGAGAGTGCATTAAGATATCAGATATACCAGATACATAATTATTTGTATAATTTACTCTTGTTTTATCAGAAGTAAAACTAAAATTCCTCTCCTTTATTTACGATAACGGAGTTCCTTACCATAACAGCCATCAGAAAAGATGGAAGAATTTCATTTAAGGATCAACAGGCTTTATGGAAGTGGAGATACCTAGTTATACATTCCTTTGGGTTTTATTTGCATGTAATCCTCTTAAACTCGACACTGAAATGCATTTTAATGACAAAAAAGTCAAAACACTACATTACTCTGAGATTGAAACATGACAAGGCATACTTGAAGTTACTGTTACATCTATCAACAAGAAGCACCAAGTGAGTGCATACCTCCGCCAGGGCAAAAGGCTCACTGATGTAATCAAATTATTTGCACTAGAATTACATCCAATCACCTTTCTCAATTACATTGGTTACGTCCATAAACATTCCCTCCTTGGTGGAGGTAATAAAGGTAATGATAATGCAGTCATTTTAAAAATCCTGGATCTGAATCCTGACCCGGATGACCACTAAGAATTTCAAAAAATCTGTTCATAACTTTTGGAGTTGCTGTGCTAACCAACAATCAAGTAAACTAACCAACACTACTGAAAATATGACCTGCTCAGTGGAGATAATGAGGCCTTGACACGTTCTTTCACAGGCATTCAACATCATATGCCAGGCAGCTCTTATGAACACTGCCTGCGTGAGTGGGCAAGAAGAATGCTTTTCAAATCAATCCCTAAAACTGCTACTGACCAACACATGAAGCCTGCTTGTCTTCAAAGAGAAAGGCCATTGTGGTATACTCAAGGTAGTGCAAGTAAAACTTGGATGTGGGAACTTACCCTCTCGATGCAGTGGTGCGACGGCGAGATGAAGTTGAGTCCACGGACGCCTATGCCTCTGAAGCATTCCTGGATGTTGTTGTAAACATGCGTCTGACAGATTTCATGCTATACAAAGCAGAGGGCGCTGCTGTCAGTGGGCTGGGGTGAGCCCTCCCCTTCCCTTGGGTCAAACGGGGAGAACACGGCGAAGAGGACGTCTTCATTGGTCTGGATGCCCAGCTGAGTGGCCAGGTCAGTCCCTGGCTTGCCTACGTAGGCCGCCTGAACCAGGTTGTAGTGCTTGCCCTGCTGGTCCTTGCATTCAATGGGGATCTCCGTGTACGAGTAGTAGGCAGGGTCATTCTGGCAGACTCGCACCAGCTTGCTCATGTACGGAGACCCCGCGCACGTGTCCTCCATCTGCCGCGTGAGGAAGTAGCTGAAATTCTCTGAGCCAAAGCCGTACACGTACGTGATGGGGTATCGCTTCCGCGCCAATGAGTTGACCCACATCTGCGTGCTCGTCGTCACGTCTGTCACGGCGATTTCCAAGAAGCGGTTGTCCTCCAATGAGCGAGATGAGACAGCCGGCACCTCGTCCCTGTACACGGATCTGCCTGTATACGTCACCCCGACATAGAGCACATGTGTGACAGGTGAGTTGGGTGGCCCTGGGGCGATGAAGGCCACGGTGGACGCCGTGGCGTTGTTGGCCACGATGGCCTTACTTACATTGCGGGTCAGCTGCGTGATATCCCGAAGATCGCGCACCTGGCACGAGCCTTGCCGCACGCTGCCGCACACGATGAGGCGCGAGTGCGTGTAGTCGACTATCAGCACCTTGTTGACATTGTTGGTGGGCTTCATGCTTTGCAAGTCCTCGCTAAAGCATCCGCTGGCCGGGCACTCCACGGAGTCGCTCACGGGGCCCGTCACCACGTACTGCAGGAGCCGCAAGTTCGGCTCCAGCTGGTAGAGCCGGTTCACGCCCCCCGCGTACACGGTGCCCGTGTTCTTGTCGACCGTGAGGTGCGTGAACTCCTGCCATCGGTCGTCCTCGAAGCGGTCCACGATGAAGCGCGAGTTGGGCCCCTCGGCGTCACCGCCCCCTGCGGCTGAGCTGGTGGCCGTCAGCACCTGCTGGAGGTAGCGAAAAGTTTACAATTGTGAATAGTAACCAGGCACAAGTTGGCTAAAATTAGGCTGCATGGTGTATTTCAGAATATAAGAAAGGCATTGATATTATCCTGGTTTATGTGTAAAACGAAAGTTAAAAATATGTATATATATTTCTATCATATATCTTACACTTTAGTCAAGGAAATAAAAAAAATACATAAATGCAAACTTTTTTCTATACAAAATTCCTGTATATCACTTAGAAAAGTTATCATAATTCTTTTGACTAAATACTTAGGCATCTATAAAACAGGTCTTCATAATTACATTGGGACAAATGCGATCCCTGTCCAGCCACGCTCCTTCTCACACTGGGCTGCCACCTCACACCGACTACTTGACTGACACCAGCCACATCTAAAGCGCTCCGCAAGATTCAAGCACATGCCACAGTTGCTGGCCATGTGCTGACATTTATACACCAGCACTGGTTGGAGGAATTAAAAAAAAAAAAATGCACAGCTTAACCCTTTCCCTGATACGCTCTGAAATCGTTTGCATCCACTGTGTGATACGCATTTTCTGTATTTTCTGAATAACAGTTTCTGCAGTTTCGAATATTTCTTTTTTGTAGCACATATGCATACAATTCCCAGACCGTAAGGCAATAAATACATTTTACATTATTTGTTATGAAAAAACATTGAAGTTTGAAGTTTGTCGTACGCCCGGCAGCGTCGTTTCACTTAGTTCAGGCACGAATAATCTCTGATATATATACATATATATACATATATACATATATATTTACATATATATATACATACATATGGACATGTATATAAACATGTAAATATATATGTATATATATACATATATATACATATATACATATGCATACATATATACACATACATATACATAAATATATATATGCATATACATACACACACACACACACACACACACACACACACACACACACACACAACATATATATATATATATATATATATATATATATATATATATATATATATACATATGCGTGTGTGTGTTTGCGTGCATGTGTGTGTGTATTATACATGATACACACACATATATATATATATATATATATATATATATATATATATATAT